>CAUYRT010002924.1:0-37409 GCA_963574885.1 Lepilemur ruficaudatus | reverse complement strand
GGCGCACAGAGCGCTCAGGAAATGACAGTTACTAATGAAATAGCTCCCGCCAGCTGTGTGCCGGGCATTTGGGTGACAGTTTCTGCCCCTGGCACTCCCCGCCTCCCTCGGGGCTCTCACTGCATCCAGCCCTACTCTGTTTACGGAGAATCTCAGGGGTCTCTAAAGACACAAATCGCTACCAAAGATACGCCTGAGGAATTCTGCGAAGGTGAAAGGGCACACGGACGCTTGGCGGGCTGGGAGCATTACAGGAAAAGCTCGTGGAAAAAACACGGCACTTACAAAGGATAGACGAAAGCGTGTTTTTGAAAGACTTAAAAATACTTGCTAGTCTAAGTACTTCGATTTAATTAGTTAATTCAGACTAGCCCACACTTACTGAATGATTACCACACGCCAGGCAGTGTGCTCGGTGCTTGGGCAGAACAGTGAGCAAAATGCGGAGCCTTGGCTCCGGGGGCTTCCGGTCCCACGACGCACACAGAGGGAGGCTGGGTCCTGCAGACCAGTGTTTGGGGAACAGCTCCGAAACCCTGACCACGTGCGGCAGAGAACACCAATTAATTTCTCAAATGGGAAAGCCTACCTACTCCAGTCTCTGGATACACTGCAATAATAGATCTAAAATAACATTTTAAAAACCATTTACAAATTTAATGGACATTTTTCTAAATAATTCTTAGATTAATCTTGGAACTAAGCTATCAACTCAAGAAGTCTGAAAAGAACAATGCCAATTTGAAAAGGAAGAAAATGTAAGGAGAGTAGGAGAAAATGGAAGAATTAAAAGTAGAACTTGATTAACTAAAAAATAGATTATTGAGAAATGTAAGAGTTCCCTCCTAAACGGAAACCTGTATAATACAATAGACCAATCTCTTACAAACCTCAAAAAAAATAAAAAAATTAGAAATTTGAAAGAAGACAGTATTAATGGTCATAGAGAAAATCTGAACATGAAAATGGTGGGTTTGTATCTATAATAGATTTGATGATACTATTTCTGAGAACACTTAAACCACTAAAATCAACCCAATAAGCAGGAAATCTGAAATAACAAATATCCAAGAAATTAGAAAATTTATTTAAAAATTACCTCCAATATAGGCTCTGTGGTTTGACTGTTCTATCAGTGAGCTTGTTTAGATTTTCTAGTCCTGATAATAACCTTGAACTTTTCCAGAGCAGAGAGGAAGCTGGAGAGCTACAGAGGACAACCTTATTGCTAAAATCTGATCGTAGGAGACAGAAAAGTTATTTGTGTGTTTGTATGTGTGTAGGCATTTATAAATCTCTTCTAGCCCGATTCACAGGGGCACACAGCAGGGTCATGTTCTCTCATGTATTTCTTACATTTCCCATCACTAGATTAAAGGTGAAACCTCCTGCGTATGTATAGAGGCAAAACAAAAATTGGGTGTAACTCAGCACTTTTACTAGTTAAAAAGTACCTTATTTTTTAAAGCGAAGGATACTTTCAGCCTTTGGACAGTGTCTGGTACACGGGAGGCAGGAAGTGTCTGAAAGAGTGATGCCTTTGATTGCAGCATACACAATTTCTTTAATCATCTCAGACGATCAACCAGTGCCATTCTTAGTATTAGAATCCTTTTCAAAATCAGTAGCGAAGCCCATGGGAGCAGTCGAGAACACAGGCGGACCCAGAGAGCTTGGCATCAAATACTGATCCCTCTGTGGACGTGGTGTGTGACCTTGGGCAGGCTACTAAGCTCTCTATACCTCAGCTTTACCATCTATAAGATAGGAATAATAGCAATACTTACAGGGTTGTCATGAGCATTTAATGAGTTATGTGAAAAATGCATAAACCGGTGCCTGATACATAGTAAATACAGGTTATATTTTGTGATCAGACAGTATTTTGGAAGGCTGATCAAGCTGGCAAAGTGTGATCTCTTCCCTGCAGAACCCAAGAGAATTAACTTTCAAATACTTGGACTTAATAAAGAGGTTCAGCGAAGTAGACAGCTTCAAGGCAAAGAAAAGACTTTCTTGAAAACCTGCAATTGCTGCTTGATAAATATAATGGGGAAAATAAAATAGAACCAAAAAAAAAAAATCCAAGAAAAGTAGAATAATCGAATGAAAAAATAAACCTCTAATACTTTACTGAGAGATACAAAGATTTAAAAAAAATAAAGATGTATATTAACACCATATGCCAGAATGGCAAGATCGGCTATTATAAAGTTTTCAGTTTTTCTCAAATTAATATATAGATTGAATGCAGCCTCAAATGGAATGATTCTTGGGAACCTGTCAAAATGATTGTAATTTATCTGAGAGAGCAAAGAGATGACAATAACTACTGAAACTCTGTCAAAGAAGGATATGGAAGGACTTGCCTTGACAGTTATTAAAATGCCTTATAAAGTTACAGTAGTTAAAGTAGTGTGATCCTGGTGCAGATGGTTGTAAAAAAGCTGAATAGAATGGAATAGAAATCTTCAGCGACATCCCCGTGTACACAGAACCTAGTACATGATGATGGAAGCAACAGAAGCCGATGAGGAAGGTGTTGGAAAAATACTCTATTTGAGGAAAACAAGTTAAATCCTGGTCTTAAAGCACATGCAAAATAAATTCCAGATGAATTAATAAGATACTTACCCGATCTTGTAATGTGAAAGGCATAAAAACACTGGAAAAGAATCACTGAGGAAAAGATTGAGTACGTTATGCATTTAAAAAAACTTAACTATAAAGTTAGGGATAATTTGGGGGCATTTTCAAATGTGTTGCAGACAAATGACTGGCATCTTTAATGTACAGAAGACACACATCCATATATACATTCCAAAAAAACCTCCACACGCAGTAGGAAACAGCTTACGTAAGTTTACACAATTTATAGCAGAATTAATATAAGCAATTCGCATGAAAAATGTTTAGCCTCACTTAGTAATAAAAAAATTTCCACCTATCAAATTGGTAATTAAAAATAACAGTGTTGGTAACGGTGCAGTAAAATACTTTCAAGTGTAGTTTATGGAAGTGTAAATTGATATAAACTTTCTAGAAAGCAATTTGGAAATGCGCATCCAAAGTCGGCCATGTCCATTGACACAGTGATTCCATTTTAGGAAACAATCAGAAATGCAAATAAGATTTTACATAATAAGGGTGTTTATTGTAGCCTTATTTAAAATTGCGAAAAACTAGAAACAACTGAAATGTCCAACAATAGTGGACTGATTTAAGTTATGATATATTCATCTGATGGAATATTTAGCATGTAAATACTGTTTTCAGGGTTTAAGAGGGAAATATATGAAATAAGAAAATGAAAGATGGTAATAAGTTTAAAAGGGAGGGAGAAAAGTCAGAGAGAAAGAAAGCAAGAGAAGGGACTGGGATTTTGCGCGAAGGGCCGGGGAGTGTGCCAGGGCTGCAGGGGGCGGGCAGGGTGCCTGGCACAGCTGGCTGCCCTGCGAAGCTGTGCTTCCGGAGAGCACCGTGTCCCTGCTGCTGTCCTCCTCCGCGGGGCAAACCCAGAGAGCGGTCTTGTAAAGCAGAGGATGCCAGACTGCTTGGGTGCCAGGCGGTTTGGGTTCAGATGTCAGCTGGTTAGAGGAACAACGGCAGACTCCAGCTGCTCAGCCCTTGGAGGACCTTGGTGGCTTTCTGCTGGTGGGAAGTTAAGTTCAGGGGCTGTGCCTGTCCCTGGGAAAGAAAAGCCCCTGGCCCCGGTTAGCTCATTTCTGGGCAGGCCAGAGGTCCTGGGGTCGGTTATCAGATGATCCTCCTGTCTCCAGAGCGCATTCACCAGAATCTTAGCAGTTTGTTCTCTGAGGTGGGGTTATGGGCGCCTCTGACGTGGGGATTGTTTCTAAGTAACAGGCCTTACTTTAAAAGAAAAGAAGCATTACTTAAAAACATCCAGATAACTAGAGTTCTGTTTGAATACACTGTGAAAAATGAAATTTTCTTTCCTTAGCAAAGATTGTTCTAAAGACCCCAGACCCTTAGGAGGAAGTAAAAGCACCCCAGGCCCTTGGGCAGGTGAAGCAACGCGCTCACTCTCTTCTGGGGGTCTCCCAGCGGCGAAGACCTGAGCCAGGACTCCGGGCCGCAGACGCCTGGCCCTATCTCAGCCGGGCTTTGCCTTGGGCTAGATGTTCTAGTTACGGCTTAGAGAAATGCTACGCACAGGGTCCCTATCGGGAAGACCTTCTGTTGTATTTTCTAACTCTTTATTTTGAAAAATTTGAAACATTTAGAAAAGGTGAAAGAAGGTGGAAGACTAGTACCACAAACCCCCAGACACGTGTGTACTCACCCCCTCGGCTGGGCCCTTGTTGACATTTGGCCGTATTTCCATCTCTGTCTACGTTTTTATTTGCTCTTTTTACCCTTGAGCTCTTTCAAAGTAAGTAGTAGGCATCACGACCGTTCACCCCTCAATATTTCAGTACGTGTCTCCTACAAACAAGGACAGTAACCTGCGTAACCGCCACGTCATCGTCACACCCGAGACGCTTCACACCAATTCCCTAAATCACTGATGCCCAACCACCCACCCAAGTCTTCCCACCTGCTCGGGAAAGGTCTCCCCCAGCTCTGTTTGGGGCTGGGGCGGGGCGAGATGAGGATCCACTCAGGGTTTACACGCTGCATCTGCTGATTCCTGTTGGTCTGTCTTACCCTAGCCTGGCTCTCCCCGCCCCGCTGTCGTACAGAGCGCCCTGTGTCCTGGATTGGCCTCACCGTCTCCCACTCGTGGGGCGGGCGTTGCACCTGCTCATCCATCCTTTTATTTCCAATAAAGCGAAGAGGGGTTTAAAGGCACGCAGGTGAACATTTTTAGCAAGACTATTTCCAAGCTGGTGTTGTGACTTCGTGTTACATCTCTCCGGAGGCCTGTGATGCAGGTTGTTCCTCAGTTAGCGATTCCAGGTTTGATTGTTAGGGCGATGACAGCTAATTCTCTCCTTTGTAAAGATACAGTTTTCCCATTGCAGTTAGAAAATAATCTGTGGGGTAATAATTCAACATTCTGTGAATATCATTCCCTGTTAAATTTTATCTAATAATTTCAGCATCTACTCACGGTCCTTGCCTGAATCAATTATTTAACTGGGAGTTGCAAGTAAGGGATTCTCTAATTCCGAGAGTCCTTCTGCTGTTTGTTATTACTAGCTGGCAGTCTTCCCTAAAAAAGAGCTTCCTCCCATCAGTTGTGGATGGACTACATTTCATCTTACAAAAGCAAATTAAATGGTTAATTTTTTTCCTTAAATACCAATTTTTAGAGTTGAAGGAATTGGTTTAATAGTTATCTCTAATAGTCAAGTGAGTCTTTTTCCCTTTTTTTTTTAGCATCATGGATGTTTTTAAATCTAATATTTTACACACATTTACAGTCACTATTCACTTTTTTACTGGAATATAATTCACACACCATAACATTCACTCTTTGAAATATACAGTTCAGCGTTTTAAAATATATTTACAAAATTGTGCAACCACCACTACTGTGTGATTCCGGAACATCGTCGTCATCCCGGGCAGAACCCCTGTGCTCATTGGCAGCCACTTTTCATTTCTCCTTCCCTTTAGCCCCAGGTAACCAGTGACCTGCTAGTTCTGTCTTACAGAGCTGCCTATTCTGGACAGCTCACATAAACGGAATCGGACAACATGTGTGGCTTTTTACGTCTGGTGTCTTTTATTTAGGATAACACTTGAAGGTTCAACCATGTTGCAGCACTTCATTTCCTTCTTATGGCTGAATGATGTTCCTTTGGCTGTACCACACTTTATCAGTCGATGGACACATGTACATTTTACACGAACGAGTCACGTGGCCTTTTTACTAAAGTTAGGATTTCTGGGTTTAAGCCAGGTGTCGGGTACAACGTGGGCCTGTTTGCTGGCTGCACTTAACAGCCAGGTGCTGCTTCTTCCCCATGTTGCAGTCTAATGCTTGCGTGCTACGCCGGCCACCTCGATGTTGTGAAATACCTGCGAAGACATGGCGCTTCTTGGGAGGCCAGAGACCTGGGAGGCTGCACCGCTCTGCACTGGGCTGCAGACGGGGGCCACTGCGGTGTGGTCGAGTGGATGATAGAGGACGGCTGTGAGGTACGGGCCCTGCCTTGCTAACCATGCCCACGTTGGTAAGAACCCAAAATGCTGCTCCCTGGGGTCTGGGAGAAGCGTAGAGTCTTTGATTAGTCAGACTTAGAGAGGCTGCTCTGACTTGCCAGCTAGAGAGCCCCTGAGGCCTTGGGAAAGAGACCACTGTGGAGCTGAAATGACAGTGAGGCTTCAGGTTGTCAGGGGCATTCGTCTCATGCAGGAAAAACAAGTGGCCGAATCCTGAGCTGGACCTGATGATGCTTCTATTGATACGTGGCTCGTTTATTCCTTTGTTTACTTATTTGTTTCTTCACGTAGTCTGTCACCAAAGAGTTACAGAGCACCCACCACACGCCAGATGCTGTTTCAAGTGCTGGAGACACAAAGTTGTTAAGAGCTTATACAGCCACAGTGCTTCCTGTTGCTTTTAAAAGTAGATGCTTTTTATTCTTGGTTTGCTTTAAAGATTAGTCATTACAAAAATTTCCAAAGAGCAAACTGGCTCTGTCAAGAATAGAGCGTTTCAGCTCTTGGTGTGTTTACCTGGAAGCAGGCGTGTTTGTCTGCTTTGGGTTTCGTATCATCAGGAAGGACAAATTTGATTTAGCAATTAGAGGTAGAGTGGTCCGGCCTTCTATAGGTGTTTGAAGATGGGTAATTAGAATTAGATCAATTATGGAAACTGCTAATAACTTTAGTTCAGGAAAACTTCAGTTCAAGGCTTTGAAGAAATTAGCTAAAAATTTCAAGGCGTGGAAACAGTGATGGGCAAGATAGTGTGCTGTGTCTGCCAGATGGTGTCGAGTACTGAGAGGTTACATCGATGACCTGCAAAATCGGCTCAGATGGAGAAAAGGCATGTCTCCAGGATGGTAGGTTTGTTCTAGTTTGTCTCTGAAGCGTGATTGAGGGAAAGTGAGGCTGAGCTTGTGGGATCTCACTGGTTCCTGTTGTTGATTTTGGAGAAGTGAGAAAAAGGTGCCCCCTCATAGGAAAAATCTGTCATTAAGAACTTACTACATTTCTTGTTTTTTTAGAGACATGCGCAGAGGTCCGAAGGCTTAGCCTGTGGGCCTCGCTGGTAGAGCCAGGCTCTGCGTGCTGTGTGTGGTGGTGACAGCCACACTTGCCTTGCTTGGTTCCTGATGAGCTCTGCTCGGGCTTTGCACCCAGTAAAAGACCTAGTAAAAGTCTGTAGTTGAAAATGAAGGTCGACCTTTGCTGAAAGAAGCAAAGGATCCAGAATAGGGCAAGTCTCCGCTGCAGCCACTTCAATACTGGAGTGTCTGAAATACAGGCTTTCTGGTCTTCAAATATGAACACACTTATTTGGGATGAATTCCACCTTTCTCTGTGGCGCTGGAGCCATCTTGCAGAGGACAGAGCAATAAGCATGGATGTGTCACGCTTTCTGTGTGGCTGGCCTAGCGGCAGATAGATGTTGTCAGCTTGAGTCCCCATGTTCTTGGTAGGTGGCTCACCTAGTGCTTCTGAAGACTGGGGGAAGGGTTTGGGAGCCAAGTGGGGCATTGCCCACCCTCTTCCCAAATGTAACGCTTTTATAGTAAGACTGACTTATTTACTCGAACGGCGAGCTGTTTCTACATTTTATGAGCCACGTGACCTCAGGGAAGGCACTTGACGTCTCTGAGATTTGTTTTGATCACTTGTAAACCAGGAATAAGAATATCTACCCCTGGTTAACCCCGAGTGCCAGAAAAGAAAATGTGTGTGGAAGTGTGTTGAACTGCATGATGTATCCGTGTACGAAGTGCTTATTGTCACTTAAACATGACGGAGCTTGCCGCCCATAGGTTATTCATGTGCATGAGGAAGAGCTGCAAACCCTAACGCTGCTGCGGTGGGTAATCTCACGCATGCAAGTGACCTGCAACGCCCAAGGGTCTCCCGGCACTTCCTTGCCTGTCGTTCCATTCTGATGTTTCACTAAAGCTACACAGCATCTTCGAGTAACTCTTCTGCGACAGCATTTGGGTGTCTGAACACGCGTGCACATATACATGTGAATTTCAGTATCACTCTTCGTGGATGGATGAGGTCTTCGTTAGAATCGAAAGAGGCAACATTTATGTTTTCTTCATTCTAAAATATTTCTTCTAAAACACTAAACTGAGATATCTCAATGTAGAAGAGATTATTGGAAACAGCCCTGTGATTACTGGGCGAACTATGTTTTTGGAGAAGGCATCAGGTTAGCTGACTTCTCAGAATGGAGTTTGTGTGATGGATCTAGTTGCTTTGTGTCTACCTGTAGGTCTGCTGCCTACAATTGATCAGTATTTGTAGGTACAAGCGTACATGTACATATTATAATATTACTGCTGTGTTCCAGAAAGGATTTAAAACTGCTCGCAAAGACATATAAAATATATGCTATTTCAAAAAAAAAAAAACAGGTGAGAAAAAGTTAGGCAAGAGAGAAAATAAGGGAATTCACTGGGGGCCAAATTGCCCTGGTGGTTAAGTTCGGGTCATTTTTCTAGCCCATCTTTTTTCTATTTTAAAGTAGGCAGGGGAAGCTGCCAGTGGGATGTCCCTGGGGCCACCGAGCCACCTCGAATGTAATGCTAACACGTGCCCTTGCTGCATAGAAACACGAATTAAATTAGCACAGCGCAACTAACTCCTACCAAGCCCAGAGAGGCTGCTAGCTAAGGGGAGCTGGGCAAGTAAATACTCCTGTTATAAGTCTGAATCGTTTTAAGGAAAAGAAACCGGGCTAAACTGAGCTCTTTCCCTGGCACGACAGGTAGACGTTGTGGATGCTGGATCAGCGTGGACCCCGCTCATGAGAGTGTCTGCGGTGTCAGGAAACCAGCGGGTGGCCTCCCTGCTCATCGAGGCCGGGGCCGACGTGAACGTGAAGGATAAAGACGGCAAGACGCCGCTCATGGTACGCCCGTCTCTGGACAGCCTGGCCGTGTGCGTGGACTTATGGTCAGAGCTTGTTCTGTGATTAGAAAGCCCTTGTGAGCTCAGCCCAGTACGAGCCCTGGGCTTTGATTGTGTGTGTATTCCCTGTCACCCGTTAATAGAGGCATGAGAATGTCACTATGAGATACACACACACACACATAAATATATATTATTTTAAACAACCATTTCTTTAATCATTACCAACCCTCATACCCAGGGCCATTCTGGGATCAAAACAGATCTGGTGTGAAAGAAAGAACATGCTGCTTTCCGTACTGGTGTGGTCTCACATTTCTCCTGTCCTTGTGCGTGGAGAGAGGGACGTTCCATCTCCGTTTTCCTTGCGGTTGCCGCTGCTGCAGAGTGAGCGCCGTGCAGGCCTGCGACGCTCGCACAGCGCAAAGCCACAGCGGCCCTGGCAGCTCGGCATCTGAGGATGCTGCCGGTGGACTGACGGGACCCTGGGGGTGCCAGGCTCGCCCCCCACCCCGCCCTGTGCCCCCTTGGGAGGGGACAGTTTATGCACACTGCACTGATGTTTGTTTTTTAGGTGGCTGTGTTAAATAATCACGAAGAGTTAGTTCAGTTACTTCTTGACAAAGGGGCAGATGCAAGCATAAAAAATGAGGTAAATAACTCGGTCTTTATCGAAAGATTTTTCTTGCAGGGGAAGAAAGAGCATATATGTACACGTATATATGAAATATAATTTTTTATTGTTTCTTCTTCCAGTTCGGCAAAGGTGTCCTAGAAATGGCCAGAGTTTTTGACAGACAGGTTGGGATGTTCTTTCTGCCTACCAAGGCTAATTTTGTACTACTGTTAAAATTGGAAAAACCACCAAAACCTTGGATCATGTTCACCTATTTGTTCTGTTTATTCAGAATGTAGTCTCCTTATTAGAAGAAAGGAAAAAAAGCAAATGCTGAAGAAGTCTTCTGTCCACTGACCAGAGCACCAATAATCTACAAAGTCCACGTAACACAAAGCAAAATCTGCCTGTCAAGCTAGAGAGATGAAATTCTGCATCTTTGAGGGCTGTACATTTATTTATTTAGTTGGAGATTCACGGTGACTTTTTTGTAACATACAACTGTTGCCGCTTTAAAATACATCTTTTGACCTAAGCACATGTGTATGCGGTGTCATCACTGGGCGTCTGTAGAACGGGGATGTTTTCTTGCACTGTGCCTTTTGGAGTTAGACATGAAACAAAATATTTATGCACCGGAGCTACACAAACATACACGGGACTCCCACTCCCGGCTCCTGCCCCCCAAGCTGTCCTCCGAGCCACTCCAGGCCCTTGTTGGAGCTCTTTGCCTCATCTGTTTTCAATTAGAGCCTCCCTTCCTAACGTAAGGCCTTCCAGGCTGCTGCTCCCTCCTGGAGTGGCGCTCCTCCTAAAAGCCCAGGAGTTTTCTCCTCAGCTGTTGGCCTCACATCAAAGCTCAAAATACGTATTTCAAGACTCTGATTCTGTTCTATAAGAGGTGTTTGGTTGAGGGTCAGTGTCCTTAGAACAGACCTGTCTGCGAATGTGTTTGCATATGCTCTCGCCCTGACAATGAGAGACCCAGCCTGCTGGCGGCCTGACAACTTTGCCAAAGAAGAGTATGTTAAGTTTAGTCTTCAGAGCAGAAGGGTTTTTGATGCTGACCATGCAGTTCCTAGACAAGCAGGAATTAACTGCAACCAAGCCTGATGGTTGGGAGCTTAAAGACACAAATGTGGTGGAGTTTTAATTCTAAAACACACCTCAAAATCAGCAAAGAAGTTAGCTGGTAGACCACATGCATTTTTCATCTCCAGAGACGAGCTGGTTAACTCGGCCCCATGAGAAAACCAGCTACAAAGGTCTGCATAGGAGTGGAATTTTCTCTGTGGGGAAAGACCAATAAAAGGTAATTAAATCTCCAAAGCATTTGTGGAAGGGACATAGAGAAAAAGCACACAATCAATTTTATTGATGTCGGCAATCCTCAGCTTTATTCCATATAGTTCCTAGAATATTCACTTTAGGAGTTGGATATGTGGGCTATTATATGGTCCTGTCCTTAGATACTAGTGTTTTACATTTTGCACAAATGCATACTCCTTTAGATTTGCTAGGTCTTTAAAAATCAGAGCATATTCACAACTTTCCAAAGCCCCTTCCTTTTTTTCCCTGTGATTAATGTTGATGTTCAGTTTTATTTTTTGGTCTGTTGTAGATTGTTTTCACTAGCCCCTCGAAGGAGTGCACTTTCCATGCTACTTTTTGTTGACGTTAAGCTTGGCAATATTGTCCACCCTCCCGGCTGAATATGGTCCTGAAATAATCTCACTGGGTTATGCTGGAGTCTGTATGCTCATGTGCTATATATGGGATGCTTACTGAGATGAGAAGGTGATTTATATGCTATTCTAATTTTCCTAAAGAGCAACTCATGGTTTCATTAGTCCTATTTTTTCTAATTAATTAATTCATACTTTTTATTTCTAAAAATTCATTTCTTCTATTTTCCCTTAGGTATATTTTGTTGTTCCTTTTATAACTTTTTAATGGTAGATATTCATTCATTTTCATCTTTTTCATTGACATATGTATTTAGGGCTATGAATTTTCCCCTCAGCACTGCTTTAGTTGCATTACCAGAGAAAGTTTTCTAAACTTTTCTGAAGACTCAATTGGGAGTACTTGCTCAATACAAATTTCTTGACCCAATCTGAGACCCTCTGAACTGGAATCTCCAGGGAAAGGGCATAAGTAGTGGATTTTAACAAGCATCACAAGTGAGTTCTTACAATTCAAGGAGTTTGAGAAACACTGCCATAGCATGTGCTATTGCAAATGTTTTCATTTGCTATTTTCTAGATAATCTGCAATTCATCTTTGACTAAATCATATTTCTAGGGCACAGAATAATTTTTTGAGAATTTTTTTTTTTTCCTTCTCAGAGGCACTTGGAAAGAAGGTATGTTCTGTGTTTGGAGTATCTTATTTGACATACATCAATTATGTTTGAAGTCTTCTATGTACTTTTGCCATGGGTGAGAGTGGTAAGAATAAAATACCCTTTTATTTTTGTTACCATTTTTCTTTGTATGTTCTACAGATCTTTATGAAGTTGGATGCTTTTTTGGTAAATAGATAACATTACACTTGGATTTTCATCTGAGTTGAGTCTGATGTAATATCTCTACTGCTGTTTACTTTCTTTTTGAATTATGTAAATAAGGAGAGTTTAAATATTTGTGATGGGTTATACATTCATGTTGTTCAAAAACAGTACCAGGTCTCCCCTCCCCCATGGAGGTGTGTGACATCTTCCCTCCTTGTCCCGGACCTATTTCATGAGGATCGGTAGCATGTTCCCCTGACCACTCTCCAACCATTCTTTTTAGTTTCTTATGTACTGTTCTGAAATGTCCTTACGCATCTGTGAGTGAATGAGGATACAGATACGTTTTTCTATATGAGCACTCTCCCCTCTAGTTTTGTAACATTTTCAGTAACAAATGAGACACATCTTTATATTTACCTGTATACCATTTATTGCATACAATATTCTTAACAATAACTTTTTCTACTGAAATAGCAGGTTGTGTTTACCTGTTGAACCCCAGTATGAGAAACGTGTACAAAAGGAACAGACTGTAACATACAACGGTATGTGAAAAAAATGAGCAAACCAAAGCATCATAAGTGGATGAAGCACTACAGAATTTCTGTGGTTCGCGCAGCTGTGACTTTAATCTGTACTGTGCTAAACGGCCTATAGCCGAGTTTTAGAGTTATACTGACGATTGCCACATACTTTCAAACAATGGGCCTTCCCTATGGCCTACCAATTTGACTTAACAGAAGGGACAAGATAACTGTTAGCTCTGCCCACTACTTCCTGGGAGTCTTAAGGATTTTTTCTGTTTTTCCTGCCACTGCCCTACAGAGGTACCTACCTGCTCATAGGCCATGAACATCAAATGTCATTCAACTTCTTTAGAAAACTAAAATAATCATGTGATATTCGTTCTTTCGTCTGGCTTTAAAATGTGCTAAATTGACTAAAAAGTTACTTGATAGGAGAATCACAGGGAACACAGAACATGCTTTTTGAAGATGATGTGGAAAATCAGGGTGGGTTACGGGGCACTCAACCTGGGAGAATCAAATCACTTTAAATTGAGATTTTAGTTGTGTGTTAAATCTTCTACCACTATCTGTTACTGAATATCTAACAATTTCACATGCAGTGTTTCTTTTCCTAGTTTTTCTCATGTGAAACAAGCTTGTAATGGCTGGATTCTAAGCACCATTACTGTCTTCTCTACAAAAGGAAGGGAAATGGCACATTCACGTGCAGGTACGTGGCTTCCAGAACCATCCTCACTGCACAGAAATGGTTCTCGGCATGGAGCTCACCAATCTTTCTTAGAGCATTACTTATTTCACTATCAGTTTTCAAATAGGCTTGAAACTGGATGTCCATAGGATCTTCTAGAGTGGGTCAAGAGAATTTTGCAATCATAGAAAAGATGGGCTTCTATGGCCAGCCCCCATTTTAATCAGAACAAGGCATCAGGTAGGAGGTGATTGTGGGTCAATGTGCTTGTGGGAGGGGCTGCCCTGCGCTGCCACCTTGGAGAGGTTGGGCTCTGGGCGGATCTTGCAGGGGCAGCTGCGCGGCAGTAGTCACCACTTTGGCTGACCTGAAGTAGCAACAAAAGTAGAGATTTGACTGTTGGTTGGAGAGGCATCAGTTTGGGTTTGGCCTGAGAAAGGGACTGTGTCTGGAGACACATGAGCCTCTGGCTTCTTGGGTCCAGAGGTGTCACAAGCCTGCCGCTGAGTTGTGGGGGTATCTGCGGCAGCCGCAGGCTGGCTCCCAGCACGGGTGGGAGGAGAAAGGGTGGTGCCTGCAGTGTCACCCGCCAGCCAGTCACAGTGCGTGAAACTCCCCGCCTGAGAGTCTCAGGACTGGGGTTGGAGATTTCTGGGAGGGCTGGTGTGACTTTAATCTGGGCCACTTGTGTCTGGCTTGGGGCAATTTTGAAAGCAGTGAGGAAGGATCTCCAGACCAAGTCTGCCCTGGGCTTTCTGCTCCCAGAACCCCTCAGAGAGCCCTACATAGCACAGTCTTGAAATGAGAAAAACCTCACGAGGAAAGACTGCAAGAGGTCGAGGTGCATTGGAAAGACCCAGCCGGGCTGCCCAGGCATCGCGACGTGCCCTCTCGATTGGCGGGGTCTTGTTGGCTCAGAGTGCTCAGTAAACATCAGGGGAGGGGTGGCAGGAGGGTGCTCGGGCATTCCAGCTGGCCTGGCTGGCACCAGGCTCTCTTTAGCACCATGGGAGATCACAGGCTCCTAGGACTATCCTACACAGATCAGAGTTTGAGCAGTTTTTCTTTTAGGAGCTGCATTGGTGTGTTGTACTGATTTGCCGGGGAACAATGGCTTATAGTTTTAGCCTGAGAATTCCTCATAAAGTTAAGAAGGCATAAAAATGTTCCCTCTGAGACGAGTCAGGAGTATCCATTGTCATATGGTTTAATCTGTTGCTTTTGTGGATTCTGTGATGTCATCCCACATGTGTAAGCCGGAAAAAGTCACACTGGGAAGCGTAACCTCCGTGGGCATATTTGGACAATGGAAAATGTTATGCATTGTTTCTCAGGGTTGCTACACATCTGAGTCCCTGTGTCAGGAAAACAAACTGCTAAACTTTAAATGGAATTGCCTGGAATTCATAAAGTGGGGTCATATGACCTACAGCTATAATAAGATGTAGGAGGAAAAGTAACGAGCCTCCGGACCTACTCTGTGTCTGGTCACATTGGCTTTCCCAGTGATGGCCTCATTCAACTCAAACCAACTCTACTCATGCCTGTAAAATTTAAAAAAAATATTAGATTGCCGTTGACACACAAATATTGGTTTTTGTTTCCATCATAAAAGGAGTGGAATACCCTCCATTCCCTTCCTCGCCACCCCCCCTCCAAAAAAATCCACCCTGGTTATCAGTTTCTTTCCTAAGTTATATTAAAATGGAAATTATTGCTAAATATGCTTCATTTGATAAATATTGCATCTTAGAGAAATTATTCCTTTCATAATATCTGTATTGTAAGGGAGTGTTAGTTTTAAATATGTTCTTATTCAGAGATAAGTTGCATGGCTCTATAAAGCAAATGAGTACTACAGAGATAGGAATGTGTCATCAGCCACAGTCCCCAAGTGGTCACTGATGACATGGCGTAAGATCACAGTTTTAACCTCCTCTAATACAAACTCTTCCTGGCTCCCTGAAACAGAGGCACAGGAATTATAGCTAAGAAAGAAGAAGAAAAGAAAATCGGTTCATATCCTCTTACTCACACTAGGAGGAGGGGCTAAGATGCCAGATGGGAGGATTCGGACATCTATAAAGACAACACCCACAAATGCACCATAAAATTCTGTAAACCTTTTCAATAGTATGTTTTGGCCTTAATACAATTACCAAATGTAATAGCAGTTATAGTAATATCTGTATATGTCTCATCAGCAGTAATATTTTCTAGAATGGCTTTATAGTTTTAAGAAATTATATAGTAAACAGATGCATGCTATAAGAGTTGGAATGTATTAGAGCTGGGTTCCCTTTTGTGTATGTTTGTGATATGAATTTACTTAGTTTATCCATAGTTACGAATACCATGTTGCCTAGATACAGTGCAGAACATGGGGAAAGTTAAATGCAGTTTTGTTTTCTGGAAGGCAAACAAAGATTCTTGGTACAGATTTTTCTTTCTGCTTCAAGGCATAGGAAAACTGTTGAAACGACCCTAAAAGAAGTCCTTACTGTAAAATGCTTAGAGTGAATTACGGAACAGCTGTCAATTGTCTTCTAACGTGAAAACAGTCATATACGACCCCAGTGGAAGACAGTAAGAGGCATGATGGCGTTGTCTTTATCTGAGTATTTTTGTGCTTTTCATGCCATTAGATAGAGGCTTCTTAAAGATCTTCCTGTGAAAATGGCTCCCCAGTCAGACATCTGAAGAATAAAAGGTTGAAGGGGCTGCTTCCTCATCAGCATTTCATGAATATTTAGGATTAGGAAATTGATTTCCTTACCCATATTCTGTGATGCTCAACAGGTAGGTTGCAAGTGTTTAAGAAACAGGTTGCAACTCTGTTAAAAACATCTTCTTAGGATTCCTGCAGCCAAGCTGGGAAAACCAGATGCCCCAAAGTGAACTTGGTGTAGTGACTTATGGTTCCATGTTCAATATACAAGGATAGCAGACATAGGCTGTACCAAGGAATGTAGCACATCATTTGGTTGTAATTTTTGCAAGCATAGGGATTCTGCCTAATTTTTAATAAGTTGAACCTTGCAGTAAAAGAAGATTTTTATTTACAGAATTTGATTGACTAGATCTGGTTTCTGGTTCACATCTGAGAACAGTTATGTTCCCGTGGAAAGCCTCATCTGTCTGTCCGAATGCAGGATCATTGCATTACGGTTGAGAAGACAGTGTGGTAATTTGCTTAGCTCCCACAGAACAGGGAGATGGAGGTTTGCGGTGCCGGGGCAGTAGCTTCCTTGTAGAAACACCACCTTTCCCAATCTAAATAATGTGCCGATGCCAGCACTCTGTAAAGGGCAGCCAGAAAAAGGAGAGCTTGGTGTTTCTATAAAGTAAAACCTTGAGCAATACTCCAGCTCTCTTCTCTGCCTGCCCTCCAGCCGTGCTCAAGGCTGGTCAGCTCCAGGTCAAGTTTCTGCTCAGCTCGTGTTCCAGCCTCTAACCTGGTGTGGCCACACCTTAAAATTCCTGTCTGCAATTCACGTTCTCTCTAAAGCTTCCTGGCCAGAAACCAGATTTTTCCCTGCTGGCCCCACACTTCAAGGTGCAGCCCCCGGGGCCCTGCCTGTCAGCTGTGAAGGGCCCCAGGGCCTCCCTGAAAGCCAAGCACAGCCTGGACCTAAAGCCCCTTGGCTCTGGCCTGAGACAGGGATTCCAGAAAATCACTCGCCGCTCTACTTGGGGTGTCTTGAGCTGTGTCTGGTACCATAACCACAGCCACGGGTAGTTGGGGAACTGCTTTCCAATAAAGCCTTGATCAGAAAGTAAACGTCCTGTCCAGAATCCCATCAAGCAGGATACTTCAAGTTCACCAAAACATTAAAAGCACAAGCCTTCCTTCCAGGGAAAACTCAGTGGTGGTAAAAATGCTACTGCAGCACACTGCACTGTAGTAAACATTCTGCATAAATTAATAATTTACAAGTACCTGAGCAAGTATACAGAGCACCATAGCATAGCACAGCACCGACGGCAGTAGCTCAAAGTTCTTAACGGTGTTTTAAACATTAAAGTTGGTACAAAAAAATAACTCCAACTGGAGTAGATAGTGCAAACTTCTGTCTTCACTGTTGAAAAAGGTGTCGGCTTCTCACTTAATATAGGCGGTGTGGGCGGATCTGGGCACTTGGTGTGGATATTTAGGAGCAGGTCTGAGTTGGGAGGAGAAAATAAAAGCATAGTTAGAGGCCTTGAACGGGGTCTGTTGGAGAGGTCCTCCTGCACTCTGAGGGTGTCCCTCACACTGGGGGCTGGAGACTGTTGGCAGGCGTTGCAGATCACACAGGGGACCTTGCTCAGGGCTGCAGGATGGTCGTGGTGCATGACAGATTACCCTTTCCAAAGCCACATGTCCCATCCCCAAGTCAACTGTCCATTGGAAAAAGCCGTGAGCCACACAGGAAATTTTCTAATGGTCACAGGAAAAATGTAAAAGGTGAAATTAATTTTAGCAATATCTGGAATAGTAGCATTTCAACATGTCACCAATTAAAAAAAAATTGATAGTTGACATTTCTTGGGTACTAGGTCTTCAAAATCCAGTGTGGTGTTGTCAGTGACAGCGTGTCCTGACTTTCCCCAGCTCCCACGTGCCTGGGGGCCCCTGTGTTCCACAGAGAACAGGAGCAAAGGCAGGCACAGGGCACCCCTCGAACAGGGACGGTGCCCAAATCAGCCAAGCAGTGGTGTTAGCAACTGGCAGAGAGGGAAGACAGGCCACTGCTTGAGGACATTTAAAAGAAAAAGGGGGCCTTTCCCTCATCATGTCCATGTAAAGTCGTGTTTGTTCTTCAAAAAGAACAAGAAAAGTAACTTTAAGATCAACATACAAACCACAATGAAATAATTAGGATGCTATGCAATTTTCTGTATTTATGCAGTCAGGAATTAAACCATTGTCCTGACCCTTTGACCGGCTTTATCTCTGAGATTTATTAGGCAGCTATTTCTTTCACAGGCCAAGCATTCTTCCCAAGAGCTGTAATGAAATCACTACAGTGTATCTTCCCCTTCAGAGATACTGAATTATTGAACCCAGGGCCTGGCCGACACGGTGCCTTTGGTTCTTTGGAGCTTGTAAAGCAAGCTTCCTGCCAAGAGGGCACGTGAGTCAGAAGAGTGCTTTGGCTGCAGATTTAACTCATCTGTGTGCTGGTAAATGTTCAACAACCCGCTGGGAAGGAGAGACTGATCTGTAATGTTTGCCAATTTCCATGGTGTAAATACTCCCAACACGGCTGATCTCAAGCTACCACCCCGATGTCAGCTGAACATGGAAAAGATGAAAGCAGCCACACGACGTAGGGTTTCTGCCATGTGGAAATAACAGATGCAGGCAACCTCAAGAGCACAGGTAATTATAGCCAAATGTAGTGAAAAATTTGGAAGTGTAAGTTTTGGGCATGTATTGCCCTTGTTTTTAGTATAATTTATATCATTGTAAGTTTATCTAACCTAATCTTCAGTAGTGGCTAGGTTTAACACCAGCTTTCAAAATTCCTGGAAATGTGATAGCTCTTGGCAACCAGTGTGAGCCGGCTCCAGCACTGGGTTGACCTGCCTGCGTAAGGCAGTGTGCAAGTCTCTGCCTTCCTAGTCGGCCACAGCAGCACAAGTCTTGTAAGGTGACGCCTTGGTCAGTTGTGTAAAGCAGCTCCCGGGGTCTCACCGCCCAGCAGCACCTTTGCCTTCCTGCCCTTATTCCCCTTGTTTCACTATGTCCCCAAAGTCTCAGGAGCCCAGGGATCAGGCAGAGTCTGCCGAGGTCGGGTGAGGGTTTTGGAGGTGAGCTTGCAGGCTTCATAGTATCACACCACACGCTAGCCGCCTCCTTTGCGTCTCGCTATCTAGTTCTACTTCGTCTTGGTGAGAGCTAGGGCGTGATGCCTGTGGTTATAAGCTCACGCTGACTGCTTCCTTCCTAGCTGTCTTTATTTTATATTGTTTCCAGTTGTGGGGAATAGAGGAAGCATGGCCTAGACTACCACACCCGTGCCCTGGCTTGTGTTGGTTCAGCTGCCCCACAGCAGACAGAGACATGGCCACGTGTCATGTTGCACTATACCAACCTGAGGGGTGCCAGGCGGAGCCCAGGCTCCTGCCGCCCCGGGGTCCTCCCTGGGGTGCTGCCGAATGGAGTCGTCCTGCTAAAAGGGCCCGCAGGCAGAGGCTTCTGAGGAGGGTTTGGCTTACGGGTTCCCTGTGGGAAACACAAGGTTACGCCTGATCACTCATCTCGCCAACCAGAGGTGGACCTCCGGAGCCAGCAGGGCCCCTGCACAGCAGGCTGCTGCTGCGCAGCACAGGTGGCGTTTTCCGAATGCCACCTTCCTTTCGGTAACCCCCACCCCGGTGTACGATCTTTGTGAAAGACTCTGCCACAGAATCACGTTACAAACGCTGCAATGGGGGTTTTCCCATCCCGTGCTGCTCACAGGCCTTGCAGGGCGTGGGGTTTCTCGGCCAGCGCTACCAGGGGATGCAACCTTTCCGGGCCTTTAGACTGCTTTTCAGTTTGTAAAGGCCTAAAATGAGAAGTTAGTGACAATCTTTTCAAATATCACATTCATTTCTTCCATTCTTCCAGGATCACATAGCCGGACTCATTTAACCACGAGGTGGATGACAGGGAGGCTGACCCTCCGTCTGCATGTGCTTGATGTACCAAATACTGACCCACGCTGCTCAGGGAGATGCACGGAAGCTCTTCCACCAAGATACTTTGTAACGATTAGTTCAAACAATCGACACCGGGGTCTCAGGGACAAGTGAAGGAGGGCATTCCACTCTGGGCTTTGTCCAAAGGCCATGCTTTGGGACTCGGATGAGTCACTTGACCTCTCCAAACCTCATTTTCTTCCTCTGGAAAATGGGGGAAAGGAAACCCATCTCCTAGAATTGCTATGAAGACTAAATAAAACAACGCGTAGGAAATTCTCAGCGTTCCCTCATACCACAAATTTTATAATGCTTAATAGAAATATGAGGGGGGGAAAGAACAGTAAACCCCAAACCACTTATTTTTGGGGGGCCCTCCCGTGGCTACCCCTGAGGGTGGGTTTCATTGGAGCTGGGTGCAGAAGTCTGTGTGTCAGGCATGGCTCCCTCCTCTTGGGCCCAGGTGAGTATGGATGCCAAGACCCCTGCTCTGGTCCATGGAGCCCAGCAGCACTCCTGGATGCCCAGAAAGTCTGTAGGGAACGGTGCTAGAACCTCCAAGGAGACAGCATCCTACTAATCAAATGATCTAGCTCACTCAGTATTCCATACATCCAGGAACACTCAAAAACGACTTTCAAGTACTTGCGTTGAATTTCTGACTGTACTGATCACACTAAAATTACATATGCAGCAATTGGAGCTCACTTGAAAGAATGCAACAGTCTAATCACCATGTACTGTATCTTTCTAAAGTACAGGAAGCTGTAGCAGGAGTTTGTCAGCCACAGCTGTGCAGAAAACACGCCAAGTTGGAACAGTGGACAGATTGGGCTGCAAAAGAGCCACTGAACAAGGGACAGGCTTAAAGTGACACTTCAATATTTTCGTTAAAGGAAACGTTAGCAGGATGTAGAGTATAAAATAGAACAAATTCCCTAGCTAGGAATAAAGACCGTATGATGTGCCTAAGAGTACGGGCTTTTTGTATATTCAACCAGGCTCTGTACTTACTAGCTTTATAAGTGTATGGAGTTTCCTTGTTGGTAGAGAGAAGATAACAGTCCCTTCCTCATGGTTGGGTTGAGGATTTAAGTGAGAGATTAAAGCTCTTAGCATGGCTGGAATGCAGTAACCAGTGAGTAAATATTTGCTGCTGCTGTCCTATAACTATCAATGATGGAGTGAATTTATCATCTAAAAGCACCATAACTCTACCAACAAACTGTGGGTAATAAACTAAGGCAACAAGTCAACCTCCATTTCCTATAAGGTAGCAGGAAGCTATGAGCAAGAAAGACTTTGGGAATTAAATAATTACTGATACTAGTTTTGCTGCTAAGCATGACTAAATAGCCTTGGGAATAAAGATAATGTCAGGTATTTATTGCAATGCTGGAGAAAAAGTGAGGTGTATGTTACAATTTATCACAATATACTTGGATTTATTATGAAAATGTAGGAGATAATTAGGTTGGCCATTCATTCTAGTTTGCCTGGGACGTTCCCAATGTATGCTTGTGGTCCTGTTTAATTATTAGTCACACTCTCTCAGATGTGTCTCTCGCTTTAGGGGGTAAATTACATGGTCACCATAGTGATAAAAGTCCAACCAGCTGAGATGCTGATTGAAAGTTCTGATTTCAAACCCGGGGACCAGCAGAGGATACCATCTGCTTCCTCTGGCTATGCCCAGGACCTGGGTTGGATGGAGATGTGAAAAACGGGTCGCACGCCAAGACGTTGCCTGGGCAAGATGCTGGCTTCCTGCCAGGCCTCAACTGGGACAAAAAGTGGTGGTGGAATAGGGGGTCAGTCCAAGAAAATGTGCCCTCACCGCTGTGAGGCGTGGAGTGTGGAACCCATGAGGTACTAGGCAAGAACCACCAGCTGCATGTGCTTGGACCTTGGAGAAAGGGGTGGAATTTCCACGTTGCCTTTAGGTGGTGCTTTTGGTGCTGCCTTTGCACCTGAGCCTGGACTTTTCCAGAGAAGTCCAGTCTGGCCACTAAGAATCATCTGAAGGGAGCTGAGAAATGAGTCCAGCTTACACTTGATCAATATTTCTTTAGGTCTATTTTCACTTTAAACGAGGAAATGAATTCAAACCCCATTCTTCTCTCAACATCTTCCAGATATTGAGGAGAAATCCAGGTATGCTATATAATGGGGCTGTCCTATTCCATTTTCTGCTCATATTCCAGTAATAGCCACTCTGCCTTGACCACCATCATAAACACGTCCTGCTTATCAGCGAGATCTCCCCTGGGAAGACTGGAAAGCATCGAGGGAGATGCCGCGATCCCTGACAAGCTCGCAGGGGCAGCGTGAAGGCGTGGCACTACACAAACTCAGCCTCCCTCAGCCTGAAACATGATGGTGGAAATCACGGCTGCAGAAGAGAAGGTACGGGTTACAAGGCACAGTAACGTAGGCATCGTAGAACTAACCGAAGCTGAGGGGTAGGTCTTCCATTTCCACACTATGGCAGGGTGTGAGGTGGTGACCTGCCCTTTCTCTGAAAACCACTGAGATTAGATGTTTTCAGGGCAAAATCTAAATGAAGGCAGCAGGCTGCAGAGGTATGCAGTACGCTGATGCTGAAGGCGTCTACCAAATTAGGAAAACCTGAGTTGGTTTTGCTACCCTTTTAGGGTGAGAAACACAGAAATCAAGGTCAGGACCTTTAGGCAAAAACCAAATGTCCAGGTTTAATGCGAGATCATTCTCTTCCTGACTCCTCTCTATTAAAGCTGAGCTCTGCAAGGGAGACCTCAGGTTAAGAAGCTCGTAGAAGTAAACGTATACTATAACCTCTCCCCAGGGAACTGTTGGGAGAGCTCCCTTGGTGCTGGGCAGACCAAGGTAGGAAGATAAACATGTCATCACAAATTGTCCTTCAGGACTGGAAGCTGAACTCGCATCACCTGGGTGGTTCAATCAGCCCCAAGCCCTTTAAAGCAGTTCTAAACTGGCACAGCCACCGGACACCTGGTGGAGCCCAGATAAACCCTCTACGGAGGAACATATCTACATCTTAGACCTTGAAGAACTCTCACAAATGATTTTCAAAAAAAATGGACTTACAATAAAAAATGAGCATGCAAAGAAGCAAGGAAATACGAGTGAGAAGCAATGGAAAATATACCCCAATTTTCTTGCTGTGTTTAAAGAAACAAAAGAGAAGTCAGCGTCATTGAATTAGAACCAAAGAGCTTCTAGAAATGAAAAATATAGATGAGTATAAGTGCAAATGCCATGAAGTACAGTTTGACACCATTTATGTAAATTTTAAAACAAAATACATTGTTCATGGATACATAAAATTATTCAAAAGGTCCTATAAAAATCAGTAATAAACTTACGACAGCAACGGTACCTGGAGGGAGGCCGAGGTGCGGTAATGACTTTGTTTTGTATCTCTTTTTTTTTAAGAGTATGTGCATGTTAATATATACCTGAAATTTAAATAGGCATTATATATAGACAAAGCAATGGTTATTTCTGTGTAGAATAAGTGAGTTTTAGATTACTTCAATATATTATAAATATTTTAGAAACTGACAAAAAATAATTTCAATTTTGGGGCCAAGAGGATACGTAGACTATGTAAACAATATAAAATACTCTGCAAATTAGAACCAATGAGCACAGGTAAGGTGATGTTTAGAGGAAAGTTCCGAGATTCAAATGCTTATTTTAATAAAGTATAAATAAAAATAATCTAAGAAGTTAGAGAAACAAACCTAAGGGGAAAAAAGACAAATAATAAAGAAAAAAGCATAAAACGCTAACTTAGAAAAAGAGAACAACTCACTTATCGAAGATTCATTATGCCCTTTCTAATGACCTATTTTCATTTAACTATCACGAAGGTCCAATAAGGCAACTAGAGGAGAAATTAAAGTAGCATTTCCAAGGTCTGTTGCTAGTAAGAGGAAGATCATTTATAACTCCTTGAGCTGGTTCTTTGAGGGTAAGGTAATGTGAAAAATAAAGTTTGCTACTTTATAACACTAAATAGCAAATGGTCAAATATTTAAATGTAAAGATCATGAAAAAAATGGAAACACACTTGTGTGATCTCTGGGTGGTCGGGCCTTTCTAACCATGGCAAAGATGCAAAGGCAGTTCATGAAAAAGAACAACCACCGTGTGGATCTTAAGCCTGTGAAAAGGTGTTCTACCTCACACGCAGGAAGAAAAACGTAGATTCCATCGTTTTAACCTATCAGGCTGGCAAAGATAAGAAAAACCTCTAAACGCGCCGCGTTGGTGAGGAGGTGGAGACCAGAGACGCACGGCCCCCTCCACGGCGGGTCCGCCCGCTCTGCCGCCTCTGAACGCCATGGCCTTTGCCGGCAAGTGCGCCACCAGGACTGTATCCTACGGGCGTCCTGGGCAAGCACATGCGTGTGTGAAGTAGCAGATGATCGAAAACCACTGCTGTGGCCACAAGTAAGGGACAGGTTAAATAAATCATGACATGGCTCTGCAATGAAACACTGTATGGCCAGGAAAAAGGATGAGCTAGATGGGCTTGTAACTCACATGGATGAACCAAAGTAGAAAAAGCGTATAATGTGTTGCCCTTTGAATTTGAAACAAGAGTGACAGCAAGTTGATGGTCGCTGAAGCTGGGTGATGGGTGGGCAGGGTTTCACTGTACTCTCCTCCCCAGTTTTGAGTGTTTGAAAATTTCCATAATCTCTCCGCAGAAAGAGGTAGAACTGTGAGCTTTCGTGGCATTCCAAATTGTATTTTACAAAAGACTAGTAACGGTGATTGCTTCTGGGAAGGGAGTTACTTTATACCCTAAAGTAGTCTGGTGACAGGTGAGAGGGAGACGAATTGTTTTCTGAATAACCCTCTATGCTACTGAGATTTTTCGTGATGGGCCTACATTACCTATTAACGTAAAGGGTAAAATATCAGGCATCTGTTTTTCACGTACAATTTGCATGTTTATATGCAAACGAGTGGAAAACATCCCTTTGAATACTGCCATCACTTGCATGACTTCCCTTGGAAATTTTGTGTTCTAGGAAGTTATTTCTCTCCAGAGATAGACGGGTGCTTCCATTGGTAATTGATGCCTTTATCAACATTTGATGGGTGTGTCTCATGAATAATTACATGATATGAAACCAAAGAAAGTTCAGCTAAAGTTTCTGGAAGTATTATGTAAGTGGCAGGGAAAGTTAGCAAGAGTCTAACACTTTGCTAACCTCTTTTTACATTTACAGGAGGAATGGACCTGCTTTCCTTAATCTCTGACTCGCTGACTGTGATGGTCCCGTAGAGAATGACCGAGGTTGGATCAATTTACTTTTCACTGTTTAAGATCCACACCGGTTCAGCACACTTCCTACGTATCTACTGTGTTCGAGGGGCTGGATTTAGGTATGCCTGCGAGGGAGACTGGCTCGGTTGGCGCCTTCAGAAACAGGGCAGAACAGGGACACAGGTAGCTCTAGACCCAGGCAGCAGGTGAGCAAGAGGGTCTCATGGGAGGATCACAGGAAGGCTCAGGGAAAGGGTGGTCTTGGGCAAAAAGGTGAGATCCAGCAAAAGCAGAGAGCAGGTACCGAGGGACACTTTCCAGCACCTTTGCCAGTTATCAGCCTGTAGTCACAAAAGCTTTTATCACACTCAGTTTTCTTGTGTTTCGTCATTAGGAGAACGTATCAATGAATGGGTTTTCTTTTCTCATTACACACTGGCATGTCGGACAGGCAAGGGCCTATGTAATCAGAGTACGGGTCCTCATCCAGCCGTAGCTGCTGCTGAACAGTGTGGAAGTGTGGGCTCCACCCCAGGGAGCTGGCCCTCTCCTGATTGATATAAAATTATGGTTTAAATTAGTTTTGCTCATGCTTATATCCTGACAAAGCATTTGTGAACGAGTAGCTGCTGTTTAACAGTCCCAGTTAATCATCACTTTTCTTTACGTGTTGGGGAGAAAAAGGAATTTGGACTCCTTGTAATAGCCACCGACCCCCCTTCTGTGCCTGCTTTAGCAAGGTTGGATTGTTCTGCAGCCTTTTCTTAGAAGGGACTGTCCCAGGCTGGCCAGTCTTGTTTTACAAAATGTAGCATGTTGTAAATAGTAGAAATAGATAAGGTGTGGATTAAGAGCAATGCTGTGTCTGTCGGAAACATTGAACTGAAAATCTCCACCCCTGCAGAAAATGCACAGAGCCTTATTCATGTCATAGCCAAAGCACAGCCCTGCCGACTGTCGTGGTCCTGAGCAATGGCTTGTTCCAGGTGAGACCAGAATGACTGGAGCAAGGTAGCAGCATGAACAACCGCAAAGCTCTTTTGTAACAGGATGGAGACTTGCCCCCCTCACCTCGTGGATCTGTGGCAAAGTCGGGGGAAAGATGAACTAAAGTCTGCTGGGCAGGCGGGTGGTCTAAATATGCTAACACGGCTGCTTCCATGCTCTTCTCTTCCTCCCTTCAATCGATCGATCCATCCATGTGTGCGTTTATTTTAAGTCTGCAGGTAAAGAATTTGGGCTTGGCTCTCCCAGTTCTGGGTATCCTACTAGACAAGTTTAGCCACATTTTGCTTTGTTTCCTCCTCTGTAAAATGGGGCTAAGAATAGTATCTGACTCCTAGGCTCAGAGAGAGGGTTAGAAATGCTTGTGAAGTACTTAGCAAACATTTGGCACCAATTATGTGGCTGGTACTACAGGATATTCGTTTTTTTGAGACAGGGTCTCACTGTGTTGCCCAGGCTAGCATGCAGTGGCATCATCATAGCTCACTGCAACCTCAGACTCTTGGGCTCAAGTGATCCTCCTGCCTGAGCCTTCCTAGTAGTTAGGACTATATACCATGCCTGGCTACTTTTTCTACTTTTTTTTTTTTTTTTTTTGAAGAAACAGGGTCTTGCCCTTGTTCAGGCTGCTCTTGAACTCCTGGCCTCAAGCAATCCTCCTGCATTGGCTTCCCAAAGTGCTAGGATTACTGGCTTGGGCCACCGTGCCCAGCCATATCTTATAACAATTCAAAACACAACTAGGAGCTTCATGTACCAAAAAATTTAACACCCCTCCCCATATATATATATATGCTATTATATATATAAGAAAAACAGAAATTTTTATTCTGACTGGAAGAACAATTTTGGAAAATGTTAGGAAGTGGTCTTCCTCAGTGAATTAGAATACTGAACTAAGGGCTTAAAAAAGAAATGAAAAACAACCCCCAAACTGAGCATGACCACACAGCATTAGGTGTAACTTAAATACCATTTGGGAGGCAAACCTTAAAAGCAAAAGCAGATGAAATGCTGAGTGACCCTCGCGTGAGGTTTTATCTGTTAGAAGAATGGCCCGTCCATGAACCGAAGGTGCCACTTAAGCTCCTTTAGGATCGTGGCACATTCGAATTTGACAGCAGAACATGGGCCTTTCGGTCTGCTGCGTTCCAGCACTGCCTTTCCTGTGAGCTGAGAAATCTGTGTCTTAGCTATGACATTGAACGTGTTTTTGTCTAAACGTTGAATGAATGCATGAATCCAAGTACTCAGAATAAGTTGCATGAGGGGTTTCAGTTGGGTGCGTCCTAGAAATTTAACAACCCCCCCACAGGGTTTGTTCCTGAGCTTCCTCGCACATCCTACCCCAGGGATAAAGTTACGCACACTGGCGTTGGCACTTAGGTGTCCTCATGTTTTCTAGTCTTTTGAAGGTCACATTTACTTTTTAATTCAAATTTAGCAACGTGAGCCCCTCTCCGGTATGATGGTGGTGGGACACGCGGTCTGCGCCCAAACCTGTCTGGGGGTCTTGGATGGTGTCTCTGCGTTCTGGCTGCTGCCCGCCACCTCCCACCCTGGCCTACATCTCCAGCCACGTGCTCAGTCCTCTCTCTGCACGCTTGCCTGACCTGTGAAGGCAGCTTCTCCATCAGTCTCTCACCAGCTCGGGACGGACGCCCGGCTGCCTGACTCTGTTGAAGGTTGGAGGGACGTGGCAAGGGAGTCAGCTGGCATTCCTCCTGGGGGCCCCTTCCCTCCCAGAAGTCAAGTCAGTGGGCTTCCCAAACAATATCTGAAGTAAAGGAAGGTGACCCTTTCCTCTGTGTGCTCAGCTCTTGAACTCCGCAAGGTCCTGTCTCTTCCCCCGCCATGAAGCGGTGTCAAAGCTTGAGCCGCTGCTTCCCAAGAAAGCCCCTTCCAGAATTCTGCTCAAGGCATGTGCTCGGTATGCCCTTGCATTTTCTCCTCGTGATACATATTATTCTATTTTATTTAAAAAAATTATATAGTAAAATCAACTCTTTAAGGGTGCGAAGTTTAATGATTTTTATCTTGAGATTTACAAAAAGTCTCTCAAAGCCCTTGCAGATCCATGCTCAGCCTCTCCTGTAACTTTCCTCCTCTTTGCCTTCCAGAGTCCGAGATGAATTACCAAGCACCAGAAGGTACAGAAAAACTCCCCTGGTGCTTCCAAAGTGGCTTGTAATATGCAAATGTATGCTGACTTATTTTCCCATTGTAAGCGCATGTTCCTGGTGGATTGTAAATCTAATATACAGGGGCAAATTCAATGCCAAGCTTAGAGAAGCACAGAGAAGATGTTCTACCAATGCTTCCTGTCTATGCAGAAAATGTAAGTTATCAGACATCCCTTTAAGTTCTTATTTTTCAAAAAAAATCCTTTTACAACCCTTTTCTCCAGCCTACTTGGCCTCTCATGCTCAGGTTGTGGTTCAGAAGAGCTCGACAGCAGCCAACTAACAGCTAGATGAATACACTGAATTATTTTCTTCTAAAATAGCTGATGGCATGAAAAAGAAATTTGTTTCCTTGATCAAGGCTGGGGAGTTAGGATGAGAATCTTGAATTCAAGGGTCATTATACCTCGAAGGAAATGGTACATTAGAAAGGTATGTTTGTGGACAAAAGAGTAAGTTGATACAACTGTCCTTGATTTTTAAAAATCAAACAGAACATTTTTATAGGAGAGGAAATGTTTTCTATAAAGAACTAGCTTACACTTTAAATGTGAGGTTGGCCACTAGAGTGTTTATGATAGTGTTTTCTTCTGGCATGTTTAGATGGTACGTTTGGACAGACAAAGCGAGATGAGCGTTCGTGTGTCAGGTTGTGCAGGGAAGGGTGCGGGGAACTCAGGTACAAAATGTCAGCGCATTCAGTCTGTGCTGCCAAACAAGAGCCACCTCCAACCAGTCCCCACACCTGCATGGAATTAATTCCAGTTCCCTGTGTGTGATGGGAAGAGAAATCACGCACTTAATCTATATCACGTGTCTCGGAAAAGTTCCAGACAGACACCAGCCTGGAGTGAGAAATGTGGATTTTTCAGTGACTAATGTTTAAAGGGTAACATTTCCTTAGTTTCATAAAACAGAATGAAGGCCTTTTTGGGGCCTACTTCTAGGAAATCTTGAAGGAGTCACTTTGGGAGGAATTCATTGCTGGTGGAGGAAAAAACACCAGCAAGTGGAAATATCTTTCCTCTGATCACATGGTCTGTTAGAGACTGTTCCATTGTGACATGGTGTACAGGCAAGTTGCTTAAGGGGAGAAATGAAAGGCTCAGGATGCTGGGAAGGAACTTATGGCTCTGTGCATACTTGAAATGTACATGCAAAATATTAAGTATTGGTACATTTTTCTGACAGCTCGTAGCTTTCATCAGATTCTCAAATAAGTTCTCAGCCCAGAAAAGTATAGGTTGTACCTACCACCTTCCATAACAAATCAAGTGTAAAAGACAGATAGCAATAAACAGATCTTTGCAAGCAAGAAAGTAATATGAGAATTCACAAAAGATTACTAAATTTAATATTCAAAGCCAGAATTATGCCAGAATAAAACTATAATAAATTTCTAATCTATTAAAGATGAAACTCTTATAAATCAGGGAGAAAACCTTCTACCTCTCAAGTGGGAAAAAAATAGGCAAGGATAAGAACAGACAATTCACAGAACAAATATAGTTAATAGCTGGAGCTGGCTGGTACTGGCTCATGACTGCCAAGTCCCTAACTCCTTGTTCAGTGATGTCACATTAATAACTTGAAATTGGCCAGGGCGGGAGTTTTTATAGCAGAGAAATCAGCTATAAAGCAGAGTTTTTTAAAAAAGAGCCAGTGTACCAGCACAACACTAGCTAATAGATACATAAAAAGCAGTTCAAGTGTACCAGCACTAAAAGAAATATGAAAACAAATGAGGTCTAGACAAGATGGAATAATAAACACAGTTCACCCTATCCTTCTGCTAATTACAGCAAAAAAATCTGGACAAAATTCATAAAGCAACTGACGGAAGGCTCAAAAAGTTGGAGTAGACTGGCGAGGGACATCAAAACTCAACTACCAAAGTGGTGAATTCTTGTGTGTGTGTTTCCTTGTATATATCTTGGCCTGAGCTATGGAGAGGCCGACAGCCTGGAAATAACTAATGGCACCAGGCTGAAATTAAAAAAAGAAAAATCCCTAAGGAAAAGCCTATTATCTTCAGCCAAAAGACTTGGAAAGGGCTGTCCAGAATGACAAACATTTTGACCATACCTGACCTTACTCTAGCTTGACACCAGAAAAAGGCCCTGCCCCTCCTCACTGGGCATCATGGCTTGGAGACTGGCAGATCTCTGCTTTCTATCACTTCTTGAAATAACAGGCCCACATCCCTTCCCTGGAACAGAGACTGTGGATTTCTCAACACCATGGAGTCTAGAGGGAAGTGGAACAACATTTTTCAGTGCTAAAAGAATAAAACAGTCAACTCAGAATTCTATATCCAGTGAAAATATCCTCTGGAAGAAAGGTAAAATAAAGACATCCTCAGATAAAGGAAAATTAAGAGAATTTGTCACCAACAGATTTGTTTAAAAAGAATAACTAAAGGAAATTTTTCAAAGAAACTTAGAACATGAGGCATGAGTAAATATAGTACTTATGTTTTAAAAATTACAACATCTGAAGCAGTTCTCAATGTGAATAAAGGAAGCTAAAAGGTGGTAAAGTTTCTACATTCCACCTGAAATAATAAAATATTGACACTAGTAGACTATGATAAATTACATACAAATATTATAACCTTTAGAGCAGTGGTTCTTAATCAGGGTGGTTTTGCCTTTCAGAGGATGTTTGGCAATATTTGAAGACATAATTGCATGTGTTTTTGCCATCTAGTTTTTAGAAGCCAGGGATGCTGCTAAACATCCTGTAATAAATAGGAAAATCCTACATAACAAAGAATCATTCAGCACAAAATGTCAAAATGCTGAGGTTGAGAAACTCTGCCCTAGAGCAATGATACAAAAAACTATAAAGATATATATTCAAAACCACTATAGCTAAATCAACATGAAATACTAAAAAATGTTGACCTAAACCACAGGAATGCAGGAACACGAGAGGGAACAAATAATATGATAGACTTAAATCTAACATATTAATTACATTAAATGTAAATGGTCTAAACCCATCTATTAAAAGACAGTGACTGGCAGAATGAATGAAACAATGTATGAGCAAACTACATGCTGTCTACAAGCAAGTATTTTCAAATCTAATGCTGTAGGTAGGTTAAAAGTGAAACAATGGGAAAAGACATATTACATTGCAAACAGTAATCCAAAGAAAACGGTAGTGGATATACTAGTATCAGATGAAGTAGACTTTAGAACAAAGATTATCAGAGTTAAAGAACATTACATAATGAGAAAAGGATCAATTCACAAAGAAGATACAACACTCCTATCTTGTGTGTATCATAAACAGAGCTTCAAAATATATAAAGCAAAACTGATGAACTGAAAGACACGATTACAGTTGGAAACTTCAACACTCCCTTTCAGTAACTGATATAACTAAACAGAAAAAATTGGGATATTTTATGAAATTGTCAAAGCTTTGAAAAAAAATTTAATACTAGCAAAGTCATGGTGAGAAAGGCAATGTGGGAACATAAATGTACATAACAGTTCTGAAAAAATATTTGTATATTTATGAGGCTTAAAATGGTCATACCATTTTTCAACCCAATGTTGCACTTTTAAGAATCTCTCCTAGGGTAATAATTAAGGAGGTTCAAAATGTATCTGTCTAGAACTTTGTAACAGAACTGTTTATAATAGCAAAAATTGGAGAGACATAAACATGCCCAATAATGGACAAGTACTTAAGGAAAAAGGTAGTATATAAAGCTGTGTACATGGAGAATAAATTGTTAAAAATACATGTATAATTAGAAACCTAAAAAAATTACTAGAAGAAAATAACAATAAAAAATTACCAGTGATTATTTCTTGGTTTTCATTCGCTTGTTTTTTTTTCCTTTCCCTCTCAAGTTTCCTATTGTGAAATATCACATTCATGGCCACAACAAACTAACTTTTACTTCCAAAAACAGCATAAAAATGAGATAATATATACAGAATATCCATGGCAGCGCTAAGTCTACTACAGAGATACTCAGTAGGTGATAAAACTCTTGTAAATATTTTGAAAGTGAAAATTGGTGAGAAAGTATAACCATGATTATTCTTAGTGGGACTGTCTTTCTTTTATGGCCCAGGCCTAATTATTAAGAGTGCCCCCTGCCATTCTCAAAAGTGTCATGGTTTAGATAAGTTGCATGAGTACCTTAACTATTGTGAATATAAACAAATTACTAAGAGTAAGTTAAAATAGATTGCACCAACTGCTTTATGTGGATTTTCTCATCCAACCATCTGAGTACCTGAATTATCTCCATCTTACAGAGGCAAGAAGTTAAGCAACTTGTCCAAGTTCACACATTACCAAGTAGTGCAGAACCTGGATTTGAACCATATCCTATCAAATCGGCACTGAAGGTATACCTGGGCCTGCCTAAGTGCAGGGTTGGCTGGCAGGGGTCTGGCGGGGACGCTGGGTACACGCGGAGCCTGGTGCAGGGGAGGAAGTACTCGGTGAGGTGACTGGGGCTGAGGGAGGTCCAGGGCTTTGAGGGGTCTGCTGATGTCAACATTCGGACACTGTGGCAGTCTCCTGGCGTTGTTCTGCACGGCCAAAGCAAAAAGTCAGGCTATAACGGGTTGCAAAAATATCGATAATTCCTCAAGGAGGGAGCAGTGCTAAGTTGTCTGCTATAGTGGAAGGTGGAGTGGGGAAAGCAAGCAAGGATGTATATATACAAGAGGGAATCTATTATTTAAACTTCAAAATTCTAACAGAAGCACCCCTCCCCACCCCAGATCTGGAATAGAGGGATCAATTTTTAATTAAAAAATCTGATTTGATTAAGAAATAGGAGTAAGGCACTTGAAAAAGTACCATATATGAAGACACCGACCCAGATCTTAAGGAAATTGAAAGGAGGTGTGAAAACAAGACATAGCTTAACGCATGCAAGGCTCAGTGAGAATCAGAGAACTCCTAGGGCCAGGGGCTCGGATCTGGATACTTCTTCCCCACCCCCCCACATGGTGCCCTCATTCTTAGAAGAGAAAACAGATGCAGCATAGGCCTGGTACTTCATGTACCCGCATCCCTCCATTTTTAAAAACTGCTTTATTGAGATACAATTGACACACAATTTACTGTGTATATTTATAGTGTACAACTTAATGATTTTTGACCTATGTTTACATCCATCACTCCAAAGAGTTTCCTTGCCATCCTTCCTCCCATGGCAACCATGGCTGTACTTTCTGTCGCTATAGTTTGCATTTGCATTTTCAGAATTGTATATAAATGGGATCATAGAATATGTACTGTTTGGTTTCCTTTTCTCAAATCACAATCTCAGATTCATCCATGATGATGTGTATTTCAATGGTTCATTCCTTCTCATTGTTGAGTAGCATTCCATTTTGTAAATATAGTGTGTGTATATATATAGTATACTACATATAGAACACTATATATAGTAAATATACCAGTTTGTTTATCCTTTTACCTGTTGATGGGTCATTTCCAGTTTTTGGCTCTCACAAATAAAGCCATTCTTGCTTCTAGTCCCACATTTGGGGATGGTGGTAAATGTCACCAGGAATGGTGGCCACCTCCTTGGAACCCAACCCTCTATACTTTTTGGATCAAGGGAAATAAAATAGTTTATTGCCTGCTGAGTATATGATAATGATTTTTTCAATCATTTCATTATGACAGTGAACACCAATTTTGCTCACTGTTATAATATGGACTTGAGTTCAACATTCAAGTGTTCTTGTGGACACACCAAAAAAACTTGGTGGGGAGAAACTAGAGTGAACTGTAGTGGTACTTCACCAGGGTAGCAGGGAGGCAACAGGGACTTTGGATTAAGGATCGAGTTCTTTGAAACCATAGGGTGGACAGGGCTTCCTCAGCTCAGGGCTGGAGCGCAATGGGCAAACCTGAGGGCTCAGTGTGACTTTTAGAGACACTTTAGGAGAAACGGGGGGCCCCAGAAGCTTACCCAAACCCAGCTGGCTGGCATTTAGAAACCACAGAGGGGCCCAGGGTCTGGAGCCTCCTTGGGCTGCAGATCCAGTGGGCCCCTGTAAACGTGGCTGGTCCGGGTGAGTGGAGGGTTGATGGCTCACAGTCTGTTCACACCACGTCGTGCAGGGGACACTGCACCAAGGGGATGTAGGGCTTCCCCAGGGACACCGTAGAGCCAACACGGGGACCCTCACACTCGGGCCCTGTTGACCTGAGTATGCTGCCTCAGTGTTTCACGGGGAGAGTCTCTAGGAGCCTACTCAATCTCATGCTGAAAAGCTCACATCTTCACGCACGGTCTCATGTTTGTCCAAAACTTACCTTAGGGGCGTGGGAATCTGCCGGCGTCCTCATCAGGCTTTTCCCAAGGTGAGTGAGGGGAGACGGGCCAGGATGGGCACCCCTGGCTGGCCGGGGAGGGTGCACACACCTGCAACGCAAGCCCGCACCGAGGGTGTTTCTCCTTCTCATTGACTTGACTGTCGAGATTTTGCTCATGGTGGCAATCACTTATTTAACTCAATGTGATAAACATGCAAAGGAAAAGTTACCTAACACTATTACAAGATTAAAAAATATTGATTTTCTTTTTGCCCCCAAAGCCATAATTCTGTCAGATTTGTTCTTGCAATCCGTAGACAGGCGGCTTTGGGACACCCAGGAGATGTTTTATAGGAAGCTGGCATTTCAGCAGTAATGTCTTTGAATGTATTTGGATCAAAAGCTACCCCAACCGATGAAAATATTTCAATGTCTCCAGGTCTTGTAAAAATTACTAACGTAAAGGGTAGAAGAAAATAAGCCAGCAGAATTCCTCAACACCCTGCCTGCCTACGTAACAAGTGGCAGATAGTCCGCAGGGCAAGTGAAAGATGCAGCTGGTCTGGGAGAAATTAAAAAAAAAAAAAAAGGGACCCCCCCCCACATCCCTGTCTTACTACCCAGAAAAGCTGACCTTTTCTTTGCTAAGGAAAACGAAGTGAGAAGCAATTTGTTGTACACTTTTTCAACTATTTCTTGAAAAGATGACGACCCCCGCCCAGGGTACCTTAGCTTTTCAATGGTGGTTTTTTTATTTGTAAACAGCAGTCGTATCAAGGTCTTCCTTTTGAGATAAACCACAGATCCAGCAGCAAGAAGACACAGGATGGTCACCAGAATTCCTATCGTCAAACCCTGGTTATCTGAAACGAAACACGTTTGACTCACACAAGGAGGCAGTTACAGTGAAATATGGGAGGTTTCAAATTGTGACATTTATGGCAAAGTGAACTTTGAAGGAACAAACAGAAATGAAGTGAGTAAATCCCGGAATGGTGCACTAATAAATTAGTCTTACTTCAAAGGTCTTGTTTGAGGTTCCATCTATGTTGCCATCACTCATTTCTGACAACTCTGGAACTTGCTAAACAGGAGTTATGGGCCTGGACCACACAGGCTCCCCCAGGCAGGACAGCAGCAGAGTGGACCATGGTAGCCACAGAAAGTCCCGGGGCCCCCATTGAAGCCCCATCAGCATTAAAGTGGTCCCCAGACTGAGACGTTTCCAGCCCTCTTCACAGATGGGCTACTTCTCTCCCCATGCTGCCGCTTTGGAATCTGCTTCGTCTTTGTGTGTTTTAATGAGACTATTTCTGGACATCTTAAATTAGTGAATAAAGAAAACTCGTAGCTTAAATGAAACGCCCTCAGGTTTTGTTATGTTTGAGATTTAAAAATACAGCCTTTGGGCGCAAACCTCTTTCTATGGGAGGGAGCTGTTTATTTTCTTTATGGAAACATCACCTTTTCTATAATTTGCTCCCATTTTGCTTAGCACATTTGAGAGGCTCCTGAAGGGTGTGGACAGGAAGGGGAACTGTCAGATCAGTTTCTGAGATGCTGAGGTCGCGAGGAGGATTATTTGCAATTTCAACTGGACTGTGAATTCCTTGAGGACGTGGATCTCTATCTGTCTCTGTTTCCCACCAGCAAGGAGCAGGGTGTGCTTTGCGTAGCAGGTGCGCAGCTGTCCTTTCAGGCTGCTGGTGCCGCTGTGAAGCTGTGACTTTAATTACCCGGCTCTCCGCCTCCCTCCCCGTGACCTCAGCTGGCTGCGGACCAAAGTGGCAGCAGCACCCACTCCAGGGAGGACGTCGTCACGCCCTCTGTTTCTGGGCTTTGTCCCCAGCTGACAAGCCCTGTCAGGGATGTGTCTTAGCCTGAATGAGACAGTCAACACATGACAGTCTTGATTTGCTTGTGTTACTGAAAAGCATTGCTTTTAGTTTCCTGGCCAAAATGTCATTCTTTTAACAGCAGTCATGGGGGCTCTGGCTAGAATTCTGGTGTCTCATAATGGAGCCAATTAAAAAGTGAGCAGCAAAAGTCTTGAACTGTAATTTTTAGTCCCTTAAAAATCAATCCATAAATTTTAAGTCCATCAGTTTATCAAATTGAACATTTAACGGGCGCCCAAAAGGAACCTGTTGCCTTCCCCAGGTTGTGGCGCCATCCCACCACTTGCTAGAGCTGGAGACGGGCCCGTGCGGGACTCTGTTTCCCTCTCCCCCACTGCCCACCCTCCCGCCCCACCATGGGCCAGATTCTAGATCTTTGCACGGCCATCTCTGCCGCAGAGCACACGTCTCCCTTGCTCCCTACAGACCTCAGCAGACACGTCGCGTCCACAGGAGCCTTCCTGACACTGCCCTGCTGCTCCTGAGTCTGTGGGGGTTGCCCCTCCGCTGACATCCTCATCGTATTCCACACTCATCGTGCCTTGTGGCACCCGCTTAGCGTCTGCCCAGGACCCAGGAGAGCAGCTGGCACGTGGCAGACATGTGAGAGGTACTTGTTTGATGAGCGACTGAGCCACAGCCAGGCCGGGAGCAGCAGACCACGGGGACAGCACGGCCCAGGCCACACTTGCAC
>CAUYRT010002921.1:0-27298 GCA_963574885.1 Lepilemur ruficaudatus | reverse complement strand
ATTTTAATTCTTCACCCATTTTACTATATCAACAGAAGAAAAGATAGTCATTAATGCTGCCAGTGAGCAAACACCATTTTCCCCTTGGCCCTAAAAATGGACTTTAACCTCCCGCCCAAGTCTCCATCAATTAAAATCTTTCAGCAAGCAGGTTTACTTGAGTTAATTACTTTGTTTTTCAGTTTGCAAGGTACATTTAAGCAATATGGCTGTACTTTAGTCAAGCGGGTGGAATGGCCTGACTTCAGCCATTATATTTGATAGGCAAGGAATTGGAGCAAAGGCAGTTGAGATAGTGTATGTCTTTAGGATTCTTGGGGGAAGAATTAAGTTTCAGATATGATAAGGATCTAGGATACTTGTTTGACAATGGGTAAAATTCCAGAAGGCTTAGTGAAAAATGTTAGTTTCAGTTAGGAAAGGTAGCCTTGAGAAATAAGAACTTTGAGAAGATACGTGTTAAAAGAACTTGGCATTTGGGGATATAGCCAAGCATTGCAGGATTTCTGTCTCAATTGTGTGTCTCTGAGACATGCCTTCTGCCATGACATGAAGCAGTAAGAAGGCCCCCACTAGATGTGGCCCCTTGACCTTGGACTTCCCAGCCTGCAAAACTGTGAGCCAAATAAAATTCTTTTCTTTATAAATTACCCAGTCTCAGGTATTCAGTTATAGCCAAAAACCAAACCAAACCCCAAAACAACAAAAAAAAAAATGAACAAAAATAAGCAGTAACTTTTGTTTTCCTTTTTTGGTATAGTCTAAAGTACCTAAGTCCAGTTTAAGCATCAACAACTATACATGTTTAAATACAAAATGAATTTGTAGTGGATGTGGCAGGGGGCATGTGGGAGGTAGAAGAGAATGAAAAGTTTTATTAATATCTCTTGGGTGGGGCTGTTGGTAGTTGGGACAGATGCCTTGGAGGGGCCATGGGGTGGTTCTTTATAAAGAGAGAACCAGAAGATGCCCACCCCCACACGCACTAAATGAGTTTTGCCTCAGGCTTATGCCCTTCCAAGGTATCAAAATGAAGGAAGAAACTTGAAAATAAAACTTATTTTTCTCTTTTAAAAGGTTTTAAAAAGTTCAAGTAACGGATTGAAAATTTCAATTAAGGGAGAAGGCTAGAAAAGTGAAATTGAGAAGTGACCAAAAAGGAAAAAGGAGGCTGGGCGCGGTGGCTCACGCCTATAATCCTAGCACTCTGGGAGGCTGAGGCTGGGAGATCACTCAAGGTCAGGAGTTGGAAACCAGCTTGAGCACGAGTGAGACCCGTCTCTACTATAAATAGAAACAAATTAATTGGCCAACTAAAAACATATATAGAAAAAAATTAGGCAGGCATGGTGGCGAATGCCTGTAGTTCCATCTACTCGGGAGGCTGAGGCAGGAGGATTGCTTGAGCCCAGGAGTTTGAGATTGCTGTTAGCTAGGCTGACGCCACGGCACTCTAACCCGGGCAACAGAGTGAGATGAGACTCTGTGTCAAAAAAAAAAAAAAAAAAGGAGAAAGGTCTAGGTAGTGCAGCATTTGCTGATTTGTTGGTGTAGGGGAGGGAAAATAATTTTTTCCTCAGTTCTCATAAATTCTTAGTTGGAATGGACTCTTGTAACAAAAGACAGATTAACAAGAGAAAAACAAGGTTGTTTCCTCGAGCGTAGCATGGAAGATGTGGGTATTCGGAAACTTTCTCAGTGGCTCAAACTGTTGTAGTAATAAGTCCTTTTAGTTTATATTGAGTTGTCCACCTTCATCTTGGAGAGCTTTGGGACAAGACAAGCTAGGTTAAGGATCTGAGAAGTCAAGGTTTAGTTCTCAGTAACTTCAGGTCAGGAGGAAGGGAGAAAAATTGGAAAAATTGGAAATTTTAATTACTGACAAAATGTGCAAGACAGCAGGATCTAGTTTACTAAATGGTGAAAAATAGCTCAAAGACAACTAACAAAACTAGAATTTGATAACTCACTAGGTAGGTTATGGTTTTCTATTGAAACATAAAATTTCTCTCTATAATCACCCTCAATTTGATCAAGGATAAAGTAAAATTACTCTTGTTTACAAAAGACATCTCATTAAATTTGGCCTAATCATTTACATAAGCTTAGAAACAATGGTAATTGACCATGTAAGTCTTTTAAAATTTCCTTTCTTCTTAAGGTCCCCCAAATATCCTAAGCTTCCTAGGCCTGTGAGGAACTGACTTTCCTTATTCATCTGTAAGGCTGAGATTTCTATAAGTCAGATTGGTTTTTCCAAGAGGTCTTTGTAAGCATTGGTTTCATAAAGTCAACCTTAGTTTCTTAAAGCTGTCTGTTCATATCTGATTCTATGTACATCATTTTCAAATGTAACATTCCAGTCAAAATCTATACTGTCATGAAAATGAGAAATTCAATAAGAGTTTTAGAATTCTAGATGGTTCAGTTAGGGAGAAAAAGGTAAATGTTTCATTTTTGTTTGCAGCGATGTAATTTACTAAACTGTTATGAGTTGTAGATAGCTTTAGAGAAAAGAGAAAGGGGTTCTTTATGTACAGAAAATAGAATATTTAAAGACCTAGCAATGGTTCAAACAAAGCCATAAAATTATAATTATTCTTTATCAGTTCATTCAGTCCCACGTAATTAGTTGTTCTGCTCGATGTTAGGTTACCAGTTTTATGAAACTATCAGCTTCTCCACTTTAGAAATCCTTATTCAGCCCTGTGGTATGATCTCAAAGTTATTTAATCAATGCCATGAGAAACCTGTACCCTAGAGTACCTATCATAGTTTTTCCATGGGTTTCTGAGACTGTCCCTTATGTTGAAGCTCAAGTATTTGAGCTTGTAGCTGATTGCAAGAGCTTTTAGGGAAGCATCAGAATAAAACAGTAACTATATGTGAATGACAGAAACTTAAAATGGCCATTGTTAAAGATTTGATGAGAGTTCGTTATAAAAATAATGCATTTTATGAGGAAATTTGGTTGTTTCTGTGACATATAACAGTTTAAGAAAATAACCACAATTATGATGGATAAGATTATATCAGAACATACTATGGACAGTGAGGACATTGATAAATTTCTAGGAACTTCATATAATTTATGAAGTGCTTATATTAGTAACATATACAGATATAACCTAGAGGAGGTTAAGCATCACTTCTACAATATTTCCCATGCAATTTAACATATCAAATAAATCTCATTATTTTTAACATCTGTCTTTTTAAAAGGTGAAAGAACAAAAACCTTTGAGATTTTCTAGGGGCCTTGGGAAATCTCAAAGTCAATTTGAGATCAAGATTTTCTTAGGATTTGATTTTGAGAAGGCAAAATGTCAAAAGGTTTGAACAATTGATTAAATAGGATCCCAGGTTACTTTTTATTTTTGTTTTTTACTGTTTCTTTTGTTTTTGGTTTTTTCCTGCTGAAATGTTCCAGGGGGACCCAGGTCACTTTTTAAAAGAAGACTTGGTTTTCTTAAATAATCAAAGATATGATAAAGCACCACATTATTCCAGTAAGGCACAGAATCTTTGTTTTCTAGGCAGATTACTTAAAAAGTGAAGCAAAACCTTTCATACAATCTCTCATAAGGAGCAAACCAGTAGTCCAAGAAGAAAGTTTTTCCTTTAAGAGAGAGAAAACCAAACTCTAGTTTTGCACGAGTGCACCATTGATATTAAAGCTTATTTTAAAACCTTATAATAAGCCCATTCAATCTTAGCCAGCTTGATCACATGAATTTCAGTTCTCTTTCCTCCCCTCCTCACCACATATCCTTTATAACTTTCTATATCCTTTCAGGTTTTTGTCTTTCACTTTCCCTTCCTCTTTCTCATTTTGGAACAATCTTTAAATAACTACTTTAGGACAAAATTACTCATTTTTCTTTTAACAAAAACATATTTTATATTTCTTGAATACTTTCCATACAAAGCTGTTTCCCTTCATGCTTACCTTTTCTAGTTCTATTTATATATATTGATTATCATTTTTAACCATTGATAACCTTTATTTTACAAGGAAAACTAGAAGATAGACAATTGTGAATTGCCTGTCGTATTCCAACATTTTGCAGATTAGCAAATTTTATGAATATAGCATCTCACATATTCTAGAGGTATAAGCTTCTTCATTACAAATTCTCAAGGTGGCAAAAAAAATATATGTTTATTAATAGACCCAAATATCTTTAATCTCTCTGTAAAAATAAAAAGCCGAAAGCATATAAATTTAAACTTACATTCAGTAATTGTTTCAGTATTTTATTTTACTTAGAAATTATCTATATAGTCAATGAATATCTATCACTTAGTGTAACTTAAGGTTTCAAATTATCATACAGATTTTAGAAACTACTTTTAAGATGCATTGTAAAACAAATATTGTTGAAATAGTTTGTCAGAATAATGACTCAATTTGAAAGTTTTCTAATCTTAAATATCTAATGAATATAAGCTTATTTGACTAGTAAACCCAAGTAGAATAAAATATATGTCTGTATTGTTCTTAATGCTGACAACTCTGAAGACACTGGAAGACATGTATTTTTGTTAAATTAATATGACAAGTTTTATTTATCAAATATTTGTCTAAATCACATGAACTTGAAAAAATTTGGGTTAGTTTTCTATATCTTTCAGAGTTTTAGGAATATTTAATATGTGAGGGTGCTTGTTTTTCTCCAAGCTAACTAGAATAGAGCTCTTTTATTAACTTGGTAATACCATCTGGAGGTGGGAAAATATCATGTTATGGAAGTGGGGATCTTTATGGTTTTCATTCTAAAAATTTAGCCCTGAGTCAGGCATGAATACAGTGATACAGAATTCACTAGTTTAAGTATAAGAGTTGGTTCTCATCTTTGCTCTACTTTCTTTTTTTATTCAAATTATGTTTCTGGCAGATGGAAGAAGTTATTTGCTCAATACGAAGGCTAAACCTTTTTACCAGTATTTGTGGAGGTTTAAGATTTTCTTTTGTTCTGACATATTTCTGGAGGCTGTGGCCTAAATTCTTTTTCCAGTTAGCCTTTTTAGCCCCAGGTGGTTGCTTTCTAGGTCTCTGATTGCCCCTTGAGCTCCCCCAAAGGAGGGAGCAGGTGGCCTAAAGTTCTAATAACTATAGGGAATTGAGGAACTGGAGTGGGAAGGGATAAGTCTCAGAGGAGCCAGCTTGGGAGATCTTAAGTTTTCTCAAAGAAGTTCTAAATTATCCTCAGTAAAGTTATGCCAACAAGAAAGGAAGGGAAAGAGACTTAGTGTTGCAGTGGCAGAGCATATAGTCAGGAGTTTGACAAGGGGGATATCAGCTGACTGAGACGTTTCCATGAGAGAAACAGGATCAAGTACAGAGAGCAGAGAGACCTTGAAGTAAAGAGCCAAAGATAGCTAGCCCAAGAGGAGAACAGAGAGGCCTTGAAACCAGAACTAGGAAGAACCTCTAGTCCAAGAGTTGTCTTCCAAACAAAGAAGCCTGGGATTCTAACCCAGCTTCAGAAAGCATACTCATTCAAAATGTGATTCAAATCATAAGCCTTTTTATGGCTTAACCATGGATGCAAGAAGTATCCCCAGAAAGGGTGCAGGAGATGCAGGCTGTGTGATCTTGAGTCACTCCTAAAGATATTCAAAGAGAGAAAAAGCAAACAAAGAGCCTTGTTGTCACAGCCAATAAGAATGGGGTTTGTGCAAACTCCTGTCTCTCATCTCCTGCAAAAGTGAGATATCTTCCATCCTGGACCCACTAATCTGTGACACTGGGTAGGTGATACTGAAATGGGACGACTTTGCACCAGCAAGGCAACAAGGAAAGAGACAACACAGGCCCTTATGGACCGAGATCTTTTATTTGGACAAATGCCCCTGGAGCTGTTACGGTCTGTAGGAAAGTATCTCAGGCCTTCATCCTCTGACTGGCTACCTGCAGACAAATCCAGCAATCTGTGTCCCCTGGTAGGTGGAAAACTAGTGAGAAAATGCTGTCGCGGGACCCAAGCCAAGGTGTCAGGATACAAAATGAGATAAGCAAGACACAGTGGCTATCCCTGAGAGGGAAAGGATCTATAATAAGAGTACTCATACCAAGAGTCACAATACTCAAAGAACTAGTTCCTACAAGTGTTTTCTCCTATAAATCTAAATTTTGGAAAATCCCTTTTAGAAAAGACAAGCAGAGGCTCTTACCATCCTTGCTTAGCTGGACCTTGAAATCTAGGTCTGACTGGTAAAATGTTTATTTTTGCTGGCTTTGTCAGAGGTCCTGGGATCTCAGCTGCAGTTTCCAGAGCAAGCAGGGAGTCCCAACCATCCTATCCTCATTGCCAAAACTGTTGGGAAGAAAACTTTCCCTCTTCCAGCTTGTTTCTAATGATTAGGGACCTGCACATTATCTGATAAGGAGAAAAGACAAGGTTTATTTCTGCTTATCATGAGAGTGCTCAGTGATGAGTAACTCACTAGCCACAGATAAAAGGTTTATACAGTACTTCACTCTTATCTGCAGGGGATATGTTCCAAGGCCCTCCCCCCCTCACCTCGCCACCAGTGGATGCCAAACCATGAATAGTGCTGAACCCCAGCCAAGGAATGTCAAAGTCACCTTTTCACTTAAAGGAAGCACTTTATGGCTTTGGCATATCTGAATTGCCAGTCTTACAATTCTTGCACTTTGGGGTCATTATTAAGTAAAATAAAGATTAACATAAGTACTTGGACACTGAAACACTGAGACAGTCAATCTGATAACCAAGGGGGCTGCTAAGTGACTTGGGTAATGTATATAGTGTGGATATGCAGAGAAAGAGGGATGATTCACTTTCTGGGCAGGAAGGAGTGGGACAGCATGAGATTTCATCATGATACTGAGAACTGTGTATAATTTAAAACTATTTTTTTTTCTGAGAGGTGGGGTCTCACTATGTTGCCCAGGCTGAAGTATAGTGGCTATTCACAGGTACGATCATGGCACACTGTGGCTTCCAACTCTTGGGCTCAAGCAATCTTCCTGCCTCAGCCTCCCAAGTAGCTGGGACTACAATTCCTTACCTCTGTGCCCTACTAATATTTATAACTTGCTTATTTCTGGAATTTTCCATTTAATACTTTAGAACCCCCATTAACCATGGGAAACTGAACCTGCACATAAAGAGGGAACTACTGCTTCTCAAACTTAATGTGGGGGAGGTGGTTTAGGGCTTCAATGGAAAGGTATGGAAGGTTCTGTCGGCCTATTTGAGGCTAATGGAAATGAGCAGTCTGTCTCCATGGCAGCTGAATTCATAGGAAGCTCCCTTGGAGCAGGGTTAATGGCAACTGTATTTTCTGGAGGGAAGCTCAGATAAGATTTCTATGTACACCTTTAACTCAAATTGCTTTCACTTTAAAATAATCTTTATACCATCTCTGTGGGTCCAAATGGGTTCCCAATGTTGAAATCTTTCAAAAATATATTGAAATTCTTACCTGGGACCATAATTATTTTAACAGCTTTATTGCAGTACTATAGACATAAAGTTAATTGTACATATTTAAAACATACAATTTTATAAAGTGACATATGAATGTACTCTTTGATAGTGAACATGTCTGATATCTCCAGAAGTTTCTCCAGAGTCCCTTTTCAAATTTCTCCTTCCAAGATAGCAGAGTAGTGCAGCAGAAGCATGCTGGGCCCATAAATTTCTCCTTCCTACCCTTCCCTAGACCTTCCTCCTCAGGAAACCACTAATCTTATGTCACTATAGATTAGTTTATATTTTCTAGAGTTTTATATAAATGGAATTGCACAGTATATACTTTTTTTTTGGTCTAGTTACCTTCAGTCAGCATAATTAATCTGAGATTCATTCATGTTGCTTGTATCAATAGTTCATTCCTTTTTATGGCTGAGCTGCAGTCCATTGTATGATATACTGTAATAAGGTTGCTATGACTATTTTTGTAGGACATATGCTTTCATTCCAGATTCCCAGGAGTAAAATGGCTGTATCATATGGAAAGTATATGCTTAACTTTTTAAGAAACTGACAAACTGTTTTGTAAAATGGTTGTACCATTTGACTTTCCTACCAACGATTTATAACAGTTTCAATTCTTTGACATCCTTGGCCAATACTTGAAAAATATTTGGATTTTCTATATTTTTTTGAGAGTTTTTGGAATATTTAATTTATCTAAGCCTTATTATTCTCTAAGCCAGTTAGAATAGAGCTCTTGTATTAGTTGGGTAATACCATCTAGAAGAAAAATAACATTTATAATATTATATCTTGGTATTATGATGTATATATTGATTTTCGTTCATGGTTCCTGGCTCATAACTCCCATAGTCTCAAAGAGTTCTCTTCTGTTTTTTTCTAGAAGTTTTATAGTTTTAGGTTTTACATTTTTTCTTTGATCCATTTTGAGTTTGTGTACAGGTATGAGTTAATATTTTCGTGTGTTCTCAACAGGGACAAGAATTGGTTCTGGGGGAATAAAAAAATACTACTGTTTTTATACATAAAGCACAGATGTATCTAGTACACAAATACACAGTTTATCTGTGGTACTAAAATTTCGTGGTAAGAAGGCACAATTAGGTTAAAAATGTCTAAAAAGCTCCTTAGGGGTGTGACAATGAAAAGTTGAAACATGGTCTAAATTAAGCTTTTTCTTGTGGGTATACAGTTGTCCCAGCCCCATTTGTTTCCCCCACTGAATTGCCTTATCACTTTTGTTGAAAATCAATTGGTCATAAATATAAGGTTTTATTTTTGGACTCTAAATTCTGTTCCATATATATATATATATATATCAGATAATTTGGTTATGAGATCACATATAGTAGATAATTTTTAAGATGCTTTAAAAATTAGTACCTCAGAATTAATTCCATATAATTTTTATTTAAAGGACAGTGCTAAGTTTTAGTTGAAGGAAGATGGATGTTTATATTTTTTCAAATATAACAATTTGCATCTGAAATTATTATTTTATGGGGAGTTGAATCTTCATTCTGAGGGTTCCTGTGTATATGCATTAAATAAATTTGTATCTTTTTCCTCTTATTAATCATTCTGCCTTATGTCAGTGATAGTTTAGTAAACCTTTATGGGGACTGGGGCCTTTATTCCCTACATCTTGGTGAAACTTTGGGGATCCAGGGGCTTTTGATCCCTAGAGTTTGGCATAATTTGCATGATGACCAAAGCTGCTCTGTTTGTTCTTCTGTTCTTCTGGAAAACTGCAATAAAGAGAAACCACGACCTGAAAAAGCTGGCAAAAAGGTTAACAATTTCTTACCAGCCAGGCTTCTGACCTTTCTCTTTGTACAGTTTGGTTGAACAGATGGTAAAGATCACTGTTTGTGTGTTTTGATTAATGGGGGGGAAAGAGATTTGTGTAACTAGTTTTGGTATAATGACTCTGGTGTATTTTTGGTACTTTGTGATATGAATTCATATTGTTTGAGCCCTTCCCTCCCAGAAATAGCCATCTCCTTTGTCTTTGTCTTTGTCTTTGTCTTTCTATGTTGTTCATGAAGAGGGATACCAGATGAAGTTCCTTCTGATCTTGTTTTATGTCTCTGAGAACTTGTGACCATGTGGGAGCCCTCTCTCTTGGTGTCTGCCATCCATGGGACACAGTTGTTGGGTTGGTTGCATTCGGTAGTCAGAATAAAAATGGGTGGGAACCCAAGATTTTTTTGTTCTGAACATGGCAAGCTCTCAGGAGTGTTTGTCATAATAATCTCATTCATAAGAGGCTTTTGTCATCTCAACCTTTGCATCTTAGCTTATTTCTAGAAGAATGAGGGGATCATTGGGATTGCTTCTTCTCTGAAAAATCTGTTGGATTAAGTCACTTTAGAGTAAGTATATCATAAAAAATTAGTAGTCAAAAAATGGATCCTTTAAATTAGAAAGACTCCTAATTTTTATTTTTTTTTTTGAGACGGAGTCTCACTCTGTTGCCTGGGCTAGAGTGCTGTGGCATCAGCCTAGCTTACAGCACCCTCAAACTACTGGGCTCAAGCAATCCTTCTGCCTCAGCCTCCCGAGTAGCTGGGACTACAGGCATGTGCCACCATACCAGGCTAATTTTATATGTGTGTGTGTATATATATGTGTATATATATATATATTTCTTTTAGTTGTCCAGCTAATTTGTTTCTATTTTTTTAGTAGAGACGGGGTCTCGCTCTTGCTCAGGCTGGTCTCAAACTCCTGAGCTCAAACGATCCTCCCGCCTCGGCCTCCCAGAGTGCTAGGATTACAAGTGTGAGCCACCGCGCCAGGCCTAAGACTCCTAAATTTTTAAAAATAACTTGTAGAGATCTCTTATTCTAAAAAATTGCCTTATTTGTGTTAATAGAAGAATTGGATTAAAGTAAGAGCACATAGTAGCCTTAAAAATTCTCTTGATAAAAAGCAAAGTCTGACTAAAAGATAAAATCCTTTGTATGCTGCCCCTGCAAAAATAGCTGCCCCTGCAAGAATGGCAACAAAGCCAGTTCACCTTGTGGTCTATTGGTTAAAATCTGTTCTTTCACCCCAGTAGCTTGGGTTTGCTTCTTGGTGAGGGAACAAGTCTCTCTTGGTTTGAAATTTAAAGTAAGTTTTGACTTTTGAGGTGTACTCATTTATTATTTATCCCTTTTCCTTCCTTGGACAACTTTTGATTTCCCGTTCTCTTCTGTTGTCGGGGGCACATGAGGCCTTTGGGCTTTTATGTATAAACAGCTGAGAAGCTGAGATCTTAGAGAATATGACCAGAAAGAAATGTATGTTGTACGCCATTTGGTCTTAACAAAATTCTTTGAGCTGCTTTGGGGCATTTCTAGATCTTGTAAGAACTGTTTTCCACGTCTTTCGATACACCTCTTTCTTCCTTAGGTTATAGCCTTGGTTAAGACTTGTTGGTTTCACTTAGAAGGGTCTCTTTAATTAAAAAGCTCAAAAACAAAATATATCAGCTGTTTGTCCTGACTAACGTCTGCTCCATTTACCTTCACTCCTTCCTACTCCTTCTCTTTGCCATCTTTGGTACCACATGAAAAACCTAGACATGACCTCTAATGACATAGACCCTAAGGCACTCAGAAAAAAGACACCACTCACCCCCTTTTTGGGGGGGTCTTCTGTTTTCTTTCTGGAGTCTAAAGAGTCATGAACAGATTCCTCTCAGACATAAAACTCTACTCTCTTTTGTATTATGTTACCTGATTGCTTTGGCATTAGGGTATACCAAAAATTACTCTGTATTATTTAAAAAAAAATGGCCTTGATGTGTATAATGGCTAGACAAGAATGACAATGTTAGTGGCAGCTGGATACAAAGGAGGCTTCTCCTTTCTTTGGGCCTTACATAAGAAAGGAGATAGTTTAAATACATGGAAAAATGTTTTGGTAAAAACATGTATTGTAAAAAACAAAACAAAACAAAAAACATGTATTGTAAACACATCGTCTGGTATCGTCCCATGGCATCTATCTCTTTGGGGGCCTGTGATTGAATGCTACCTGTCTAAATGAAGTTGGTCTCTTCATAAAGTCCTGTGATAAATTCCTATGATTTTATGTGGCCTTGGCATCCATTTTGGTCTTCCTCTAGCACACCCAAACTCCTTACAGGGGCTTAGATTTTCTTTCTGTGCTTTAAGATGTCCATTAATACCCTGTTTCCTCTGACACTTAGTGAGGCCTTGGGCCGTGTGTGAGACAAGTGAAATTTTGTTTGTTTTGTTCTCGGTGATATGATTTGAATCCACCCACCCTTTTAGACTGATGAGTTTTACTAGTCTCATGGCTAGAGTTTTGAAATCAAGGCCGTAGGGTCCATGTGTAAGTGTGTATGTCTTTATGTGTGCATATGTATATGTCTTTGTCTATTGTCTATGGTCCCAAATTGGCTTATAAATGAGTACTCATAAATTAAAAAACTAGTCTAAATGTTTTTCAAGTTCATGTGACTTTAGTAATCTTTGGTAAAGATAATTTAAAAATTATTGGTAAAATTAAATAAAAATATCTTCAAACTTTAGACATTCGTTTTCTAAACGTACTGGTCTGACAGGTTTATACTCTCTTAGCTAAATGGTTTAAGGTCATAAAATTGTTGCATGTATAGGCTTATAACTTTAAATTTGAGTCTATAAGCTGTGGTAAAGCCTAAAAAAACCCCACACCAGCCTGTCTTTCCTGGCCCAGCTGTGCTAATAGATTAGATACTCCAGACATTGTCTTTTGTCCTGAGCTCTATATCTGATACATAATTAAAATTGCTTACCTCCTAGCCTTTTCACTAAAAATGAGTTACTAAAAATTAACATTATAATTAACATGTGTGATTAAAACTGCCACATATAAAAAAACCCAATTCTATATACAAAGTATATTTAAAAAGAGTATGATTTTTTTTTTTTTTGAGACAGTCTTGCTCTGTTGTCCTGTGTAGAGTGCAGTGGAGTCATCATAGCTCACTCTAACCTCAAACTACTGGGCTCAAGCAATCCTCCTACCTCAGCCTCCCTAGTAGCTGGGACTACAGTCATGTGCCATAACACCCAGATAATATTTCTATTTTTTGTAGAGATGGGGTCTCACTCTTGCTCAGGCTGGTCTTGAACTCCTGAGCTCAAATAGTCCTCCCACCTTGGCCTCCCAGAGTGTTAGAATTACAGGTATGAGCTGTTGTGCCAGGCCAAAAGGATGAGATTTTTAATAAAAAATGATAAAAATTATAAAAGGTTGTAAAAGGTTCATAAAAATCTTACTTATGGTCAAATTGATTAAAACTAGATTTGTTTATAAGGTTTTATTTTTATTTTTTTCTTTGGAGACACAGTCTTGTTCTGTTGCCCTCGCTAGGGAGCTATGGTGTCAACTTAGCTCACAGCAACCTCAAATTCCTGGGCTCAAGCGATCCTCCTGCTTCAGCCTCCTGAGTAGCTGGGATTACAGGTGCACACCACCACTCTCGGCTAATTTTTGTATTTTTAGTAGAGGTGAGGTCTCGCTCTTGCTCAGGCTGGTCTCAAACTCCTGAGCTCAAGCCATCCTCCTGCCTTGGCCACCCAGAGTATATAAGGTTTTATTAAAATTAACTTTACCATTAAAAATATGCTAATACAAGATTTAATTTTATCTTTTAGGTAAATTTCATGTAATATTAATAAAAATAAAAAATTTTTGGTTCACCTTTTAAATAAACTACAAAGCAAAAAAGAGAGAGGAACAAAAACAGAGTCAGCATCAAGTCCAGCCTCTTGGCAGACTGTTGTCCTGGTTCTCTGGCTCCTTGCTTGGAACATTCACAAGCAGGGCCAGTATGATGTAGTGATCACAGATAAAAAGCAATTCAACACAAACAACTTTTATTGCAGGAAAAAAGGGAGCTATACAAAGCGAGAGTACATTCCAGAGAGGAATGGGTCAGTCTCTACAAGTAGAGAAAGATGTTGAGGACTCCCAGGTGATTTTTATTGGCCTGGTCTGGGGGAGGGGTTTTAGGAGGTATGCGATGTTACCAGATGATTGATATACAAGTATTCTTTTAACGAAGTTGCAGCTCCACAGGTATGTATGCCTCAAAACCTCAGGTTCCTGCTCTTTGCAGTTGTTAGCTGCATTTTCCTGCAATTCCCTCTCCCCTCCCCGACTTCTCCACCCCTAGGAACCACCCACCTGGCCTTTATCTGCCACCTGCAGATTTGGTCCTTACCTAACAGATTCAGTTTACCTCTTTATTACTTGTCTTTCAGTGTGTCTTTATTAGGTCTTATGAAAGATTGTTTGGGAAACTGAGCTTCCTCTTTATTAAAGAATAAAGTTTTTGCTTTGTAAAATCTTTAAATTATTACTTTGGCTAAATAAAAGACTTAATTTGTAATAACCTGTGACCCTCTTTTGTGACTACTGTTTTAATCCTTTAATATTTGACAAACTTTTCCAAAATCAAAATTCGATAGTCAGTCTTTTTGACCTTAAACTTTCAAAAAAAAAATAGAGCCACTAAAAGTCTAAGAGAGATATATTAAGCTTATTTGACATGTTGTAACCATACAAAGAACTTTGTCAAATACAGAATGGTGTTTAACTTTCTTTGGGTTATATTTACATAAATGTGTTATATGTATTCCAAAATTATATGAGATTCCTAAAATTCTAGTATATCTTGGTGTATGTTATCAGTAATAATTACAGTTATTGTTTGAAATTATTATGTGACAAGAAAAAAACCAAATTTCTTTGTCAGTTGTCTCTTTAACCATCCTATTTCTAACATTTTTTGTCATCCACAGACAATTGTTATTTTACTTTGATTCTTCTCAAAAAGTGATTTTTAACTGGCTATATTCCAAAATATGCTTTTGGAATATGCTTTTCTTCGGAAAAAGTTATAAAAAAGACTAAGTACTCTTAAATACAGGTTTCTAAAAACTTTAGAGATCATACCATGTAGATAGAAAAGCTTTCGAAAGTTTAATTAAAAAACTGGTGCATTCGGGAAGATTACTAACCCAACCTCAAACAGAACTGTCAACTATAGTCAAACAAAAATAAAGCTGAAACCCTCCCTTTAAAAGCTCTGTATTTCTACTTATAGTTAGAAAAATGGTACTTTAAGATACAAGTCTGCCTTTTCTTCATTTGCCAACAAATTAATAAACTTCCTTTCCTTCTCCTAAAACCACTTGTCCTTGTTCTTCTGATGTGGCCTTGGGGACAAGTGCCAAGCTTTTGGAACAGGATTATTTGTTTTTTAATGCTGAGCTAGTCCTTTGTTGGTGTGTGGTTTGCAAATGTTTTCTCCCAATCTGTAGTTTGTCTTTTCATCCTTTTCGCAGGGGTCTTTGCACAGGACAAAAGTTAATTTTGTTGAGGTTGAATTTAAAAGTTTTTTCTTTTACGGATCATGCTTTTTGGTATAAGTTTAAGAACTCTTTGCCTAGTCCTAGATCCCAAAGGTTTTGTTCTATTGTTTAAAAACAGATTTACAGTTTTACATTTATATGTAAGTCTGTGATTTACATTAATTTGTATCTAAGTTGTGAGACTTAGCTTGAGGTGTTTTTTTTTTGCTTGTTTTTAACCTACAAATATCTATTTGCTCCACCACCTTTTGTGGGTAGGCTGTCTTTCCTACATTAAATTGCTTTTGCAATTTTGTCAAAAATAAGCTATGCATATTTGTGTGGGTTTGTTTCTGTGTTATTTATTCTGTTGGTCTGTGTGTCTATCCCTTTGCAAATACTGCACATCTTGGTTACTGTAGCTATGTCTGAAATGGAGAAAACGGATTCCTCCCACTTTATTGTTCTTTTCCAAAATTATTTTGGCTATTTCCTTTGGATTTCCACATAAATTTTAGAATAATTTTGTTTACATCTACAAAAAATCTTGCTAGGATTTTGATAGGAATGGTATGTATAGCAATCTATTTATTTTCTCTTCTCATTTCCTCTCCCCTGCTACCACACTTTTTGTGTTCATGTGGAATTTCAGTTTCAGACTGATAAGTGTTAATACTTAATGCTTAAAAAATTGTTACTGGATCATTATATTTCAATCAAGTATATCTTTAGCATATTGCTGATCTGTATTGACTAGGAGACTAGCTGTTTCTCCAAGCTTCCCACCATCAGCCATACCATGTGGGGTCACCCTATGGTTATATTCTAGCAGCAACAACTTTGTTAATAATATTAATATGATGAACTACATTTTCATTTTTCATTTCAAATTTTTCCTTTCCTCTAATTTCCTAGCCTAAATTTCCTTTGGGTCTCAGCCCCTTGCTAACGTGCCAGGCTAGAATAGCCAAACAGAAATCCATACCCTGAATTATTTTCTACCCTTATCTTAAAGGAGTTTATGGTTTACATGGGAAGATTTTGTAAAGCAAGAAGAAATTGGTAGCTTTAAATACTTTTGGACTTAATGTTGATCTGCAACATTTAGTATTTTTGGTATAAAAAGTTGTTGAACTGTTTGTGAGTGCTTATTAGAACACGAATTCTACCTCAAGGGGTTGTGTGAGATGCTGTGTGTTAGATGCTATGTTTGCACAGACACATAGACCCTGCCATCAAACATTAGATCTGCTAGGTGAAATAGACATGTAAATAGATAATTTCATTTCATTGGTAAATGCAGTTATAGATATCTTAGGGCATTTGGGAAATAGAAAGAGGGCACTTACCTTACTAGGGGAGGAGGAATATTAGAGAAGCCATGCTTGAACTGAGTCTTCAGTGGTAAATAGAAGTTAATCCGGTGAAAGTGGTGATAGAAGGACATTCTAGGCAATTAGAATAGCAGGAACAGAGGCACTTAGAAAGAAGAAGTATATTGGGATTGCTAATAGGGGAATTACAAAGAGGTGAGTGCTATTTGAGTGTCAAGGATGGGAGGCAGGAAGTTATAAAATAGGCACTAAAAGATAATTCAGGCCTTGTTTTGTTGAGCTTGGACTTGATCCTCAGTGGTTCTCAAACCTCTCTGGTCCAGTGTTTCCTTTTTATAGTAAATATTTTCAAATGCCCCTTTATGAAATCCTTGAATGGAATTCTTATATAATTGTAATTTGTATAAATAAAATTATATAATTTCTAAAATGACAAATGTAATATAAAGGAAAAATAAAGGGAATCCAAAGTATATAGAGATGTATTGCTAGCTCAGATATTTTAAATGGTATTGCCACTAGTAATGAGATTTTTTTCAAAATACTTAACATTTTATTTGTAAAGTCCTGACCAAACCAAAGTATGAGTTGTATTAGTTGCATTCCTGAAAATTTTGATGTTTATTAAAACTGTGGAAAAAATATTTGTATGTTGCAAAAAAGTTAATTTCTAGGCTCAAGTAATTATAAACAGGTTTTTCCACATAATGTTTGATGATGGGATGTTGCAAAGTCATGTGGGACACAGGTCAGTTTATTATGTGAGATGTTCTGGATCAGGGATTGGCAAACTGCAGCCTGCAGGTCACGCTGCCTGTTTTTGTATAGCCTGTGAGCTAAGAATGGTTTTTACACTTTTAAAGAGTTGTACAAAAAGGGAAGAATATACAACAGAGATGGTAACACTTTAACAAAAAGTTTGTCAACATGTTTTCTTTTTTTTTTTTTTTTTTTGAGACAGAGTCTCACTTTGTTGCCGGGGCTAGAGTGCCATGATGTCAGCCTAGCTCACAGCAACCTCAAACTCCTGGGCTCAAGCAATCCTCCTGCCTCAGCCTCCCAAGTAGCTTGGGACCACAGGCATGCGCCACCATGCCCGGCTAATTTTTTCTGTACATTTTAGTTGGCCGATTAATTTCTTTGTATTTTTAGTAGAGATGGGGTCTCACTCTTGCTCAGGCTGGTTTTAAACTCCTGACCTTTGAGCGATCCGCCCACCTCGGCCTCCCAGAGTGCTAGGATTACAGGCATCCCTAACTCCTGCTCACTGGATGTCAACAACACTCCCTGCAGTCAGTGTGAAAGCAAACGTAGCCTCTAGCATTTCTCAGGTGCCTCTGGTGGGGCAATACTACCTTGTTGAGAAACACTGGCCTAGCTTACCAGGTTTCAATTTTTTATTCTTTGTGACACACTTAACTGATAGTAATACATGCATGATATATTTCCATGCTGAGTTCCTGTGCTTGTCATTTTCTTTTTTCCTTCTATTGAAGGAAACAATTAAAATGAGGGAGGAAATTGTTAATTAAGGATACCTTGAAAACCCAATTTATACTTATAAAAATAAACTTTTACAAACGTCAATACTTGTCCTACTACTGACAACATATCACTTGCAACTTATCTCATTCCTTATAGTAGAATGTTTCACAACATCCTGACTGATAACCACTGAAGCAAGTAATCTCCAGCCATGGGATAGCTATAAACCGGGAGGTGACAGGATCCTATGTTGACATTTTAGATAGATAACGTTGATGATGATATAGAAAATAGACTTGAGGAGGTCCAAGCTTAGTTCAGGTACAAGATAATGAGGGCCTCTACCAGGTAGGAACAGAGCAAAGGGGATATATTATTAGAGAATCATTTCAGATATAAAAATCAGTAGAACTTGATAATGGGAAGATTATAGGCATTAGTTTTTAACGTTTGCTGCCTATTAGAATCACTTTGGAAGCTTTTAAACAGTACCAGTGCCTGGGCCCCAGTCTAGAATTTCTAGAAATCAGAATTTCTAGAATGACATCTGGGCACTGATATTTTAAAATTGTACCTCAGGATTCTAGTGTGCAGCCAGTTTTGAGAACTACTAATTCAAGTTGCAGAGGAGAGAAAACAGTCAAGGATAAGTACCAGGCTGCCAACTTGGGCTACCAGTAGGTGGAGGTGGTGTGCTTTGAACCACGGTAACTATTCAAATATTTCTTGAATTAAATGAAAACTGATGACCTTGAACTCAAACCAAAATCAATTCCTCATTTAACTTTTGATTGTTCTTAATTTGGACAAATTGGCCCCAGTTCAAGATATTATTGACGAAAACCAAAATAACTTCTGTAACAAGTGTAGTTATATCAGAATGGATATCTCTTGATACAATTTGAGGAAAAGAATGATAGAAATCACCTGGGTTTGCTGTGAGATTGTGAAGCAAGGTGCCAGTGGCAATAATTTGACTTAATCATAGTATATTATACAAATTAATAGTATTTCTATTGATTGGCATAGCCATAGGTTTTGGGTCCTAATATCTGGTACATAGGTAGGCATTCGGTAAATGTTTATTGAATTATAATGTGAAATATCTTTAATCTACCAGAAAGTTGTAATATTTACCATACAGTTTTCTTACATTAATGGAGAAATGAAAGGTAGTTTGTTTGTCTTTCAGTTTGTCCCCAGTCTTACTGCCTCTACCTATACTCTACTTGCGTATTTTCTACCCTTTGCCATTCCTCTGTTCCCACTGTTGCTACCTATTTTAGTCAGGACTCTTGGTTCCAAATGATAGGAATACAGCTTAAACTATCTTGAACAGTAGATGGAATTTTTGAGTGCCTACAGATGGGAAGGATGCTCACAGCATACAGAATAGCAGGAAGGCCTACAGGAACCAGGACCGTGGGGACTTTAGCACAGGGGTATAACCCCATTAGAACCCATCTCATCTCTACTTGGCTTTATTCTTTTTTGTTGCAATCAGGCTTTTGCCAAAGAGTCCAAGAAAATGGCTATCTATAACCCCAGCCTCACATCCTCTGGTACCATGACCCAAAAGAATATCATTTCTCCATCTGCTCTAAATTGGGAAATTGATTGAATGAATCAGTGTGCTAAGCAAAAGGAGACTATGGTTTGTCTGATTTGAAGCTTATATTGGCTCCCATGACCAGGAGAGAATAGGGATATACCAAGGAATAGGCAAGGGAAAGCCTGCCCTAGGACTAAATCATTAATAACTGTTGCTGTCCTCTAACAGTGGTACCCGACCTTTTTGCCACCAGGACTAGTTTCATGGAAGACAATTTTCTCACAGACAGGGGTGGGGAAGTGGGGGGCAGGAGGGGTTGGGTGGAGGTGGAGCTCGGGCCTGGAGAAGCTGTGATGTGAGGGATTGCCGCTCACCTCCAGCTGTGCGTGACCTGCCCTCCCTAATCCTAAATTGCTTGGAAGACAATTTTTCCACCAGGTGGGGGCGGGAAGGGGGCAGAGGGGTGGCAGAGCTCTGTGGCCCGGTCCCTGACAGGCTACAGACTGATACTGATCTGCAGCTGGCCCGGGGGGTGGGGACCGCTGTTCTACAAAGCTCCATTGCTCCAGCCGTCTGATGATTTCCCCACTTCAATCCACCTACTTACTGTTCTCATATTCAGCTTTCTAAACCACAGCTTGCGTTATGATTACCCAGTTACCTAGCCTTTAGTGGCTCCCCCTTGCCTATATATAATAACATCTACGCTTCTGGGTTTTCGTATACCCTAATCTGACTCCAAACCGCCTTCTCAATCTTATCTATGTTTCCCTGTTCACTGTTAAACTGAACTAGTTGGCCCTCTAGTTCTAATAACATTTATATATTCCTCACTGAATCAGCCAAACCTTAAGTGAAAAGTTTGTGGTGATACTCTTCATATTGTTTGATGTCTCAGAGTCTCTGAAGGCTAACTACTCAAGCATTGTAGCTGCTCCTTAGGTACTGGCATCTCTGTATCATTCTTGGCAGAATGTGTCATTTTAGATTTTTCTCATTAGTATAGTGATACAGAATCTACTTCTCTATGTAGTCACTTATGACAACTAATCAGAGGAAAACATGGCTTAACATGGCTTAAGCCTTAAGGGGCTTTGGCTCTGCACTTATCTCACTGAGCTTTCAGGAAAATCAGTTGGCTTCTCTATGCTTCAATTTCCTTTTCTATAAATTTAGAGTAAAGAGAACTGTAATATTTCTGACCACCTCATTGCCTTTGAAAATGGATTATGAGGTTCAAGTGAAGTAATACAGACATATCTTAGAAATATGGTTTGGTTCCAGACTACCAAAATAAAGTGAATAACTCAATAAAGCAATTCACATGAATTTTTTGGTTTCTTTTTTTTCTGATACAGGGTCTTGCTCTGTTGCCTGGGCTAGAGTGCAGTGACATCATCATAGCTCACTGACACCTTAGCTTCTGGGCTAAAGTCATCCTGCTTCAGCCTGTACCTGGAACTACAGGTGCACTGATTTTTTTAAAAGTTTTTTTTGTAGAGATGGGGTCGTACTAGGTTGCCTAGGCTGGTCTCAAACTCTTAAACTCAAGTGATCCTCCCGCCTTGGCCTCCCAAAGTGATCATAGGTGTGAGCCACCCTGCCTGCCCACATTTTTTGGTTTCCTTGTGCATATAAAAGTTATGTTTACATTATACTATAGTTTGCTAAATGTATGCTAGCATTATGTCTAAAAAATATACATACCTTAATTAAAAAATACCTTATTACTAAAAAATGCTAACAGCAATCTGAGCCTTCAGCGAGTTATAATGTTTTTTGCTGGTTGTGGGTCTTGCCGTGATGTTGATAAATGTTGATGGTTCAGGGTGGTGATTGTTGAAGGTTGGAATGGCTGTGGCAATTTCTTTTTCTTTTTTCTTTTTTTTTTGAGACAAAGTCTCACTCAGTTGCCCGGGCTAGAGTGCCGTGGCGTCAGCCTAGCTCACAGCAACCTCAAACTCCTGGGCTCAAGCAGTCCTTCTGCCTCAGCCTCCCGAGTAGCTGGGACTACAGGCATGGGCCACCATGTCCGGCTAATTTTTTCTATATATTTTTAGTTGGCCAATTAATTTCTTTCTATTTTTTTTTAGTAGAGACAGGGTCTCGCCCTCAGTCAGGCTGGTTTCAAACTCCTGACCTTGAGTGATCCTCCCGCCTTGGCCTCCCAGAGTGCTAGACAATTTCTTAAAATAAGATGACAGTGAAGTTTGTCACATCAGTTGGCTCTTCCTTTCATGAAAGATTTCTCTGTAGACCAAGAGGCTGTTTGATAGCATTTTACCCACAGTAGAATGTCTTTCAAAATTGGAGTCAATCCTCTCTAACCCTGCTGCTGCTTTATTAACTAAATTTATATAATATTCTAAATCTTTTGTTGTCATTTCAGTAATGTTCACAGCATCTTCACTAGGAATAGATTCTATCTCAAGAAACCACTTTTACTGGGACATGTGCCTTGCACCTATAATCCTAGCAATTTGGGAGCTGAGGTAGGAGAATTGCTTGAGACCAGAAGTTTGAGGCTGCAGTGAGCTAAGATTGTGCCACTGTACTCCAGCCTGGGTGACAGAACAAGACCCTGTCTCTTAAAAAAAGAGAAAGGAAAAAAAAGAAAAAAGAAAAGAAGAGGCCGGGCGCGGTGGCTCACGCCTGTAATCCTAGCACTCTGGGAGGCTGAGGCGGGTGGATTGCTCAAGGTCAGGAGTTCAAAACCAGCCTGAGCAAGAGCGAGACCCCGTCTCTACTATAAAAAAATAGAAAAAAATTAATTGGCCAACTAAAAATATATAGAAAAAATTAGCCGGCATGGTGACACATGCCTGTAGTCCCAGCTACTTGGGAGGCTGAGGCAGTAGGATCACTTGAGCCCAGGAGTTTGAGGTTCCTGTGAGCTAGGCTGACGCCATGGCACTCACTCTAGCCCGGGCAGCAGAGTGAGACTCTGTCTGAAAAAAAAAAAAATAAAAAAATAAAAAATAAAAAAAATTAAAAAATTAAAAAATTAAAAAGAAAAGAAGAGAAGAGAAGAGAAACTGTTTTCTTTGCTTATCCATAAGGAACAACTCCTTATCTGTTTATTTGATTATAAGATTACAGCAATACAATCACATCTTCAGGCTCCACTTCTAATTCTAGTTCTCTTGCTGTTTCTACCACATCTACAGTTAACTTTCTTCAATGAAGCCTTGAACCCCTCAAAGTCATCCAGGAGGGTTGCAATCAACTTCTTCTAAACTTCTGTTAATGTTGCTATCTTGACCTTCTCCCATGAATCACTAGTGTTCTTAATGGCATCTAGAATTGTGAATCTTTTCCAGAAGATTTTCAATTAATTTTTCCCAGATCCATCAGAGGAATTGCTGTCTCTGGTAGCTATAGCCTTTTGAAATGTATTTCTTAAAAAAAAAAAAAAAATAAGACTTGAAAGTTGGAATTACTCTTTGATCCATGGGATATAGAAGGGATATTGTGTTGCAGGAAAAGATTAATCTTGTATTTCTCCATTAGAGCTCTTGGGTGACCAGGTGCATTGTCAATGAGCAGTAATATTTTGAAAGAAATCTTTTTCTGAGCAGTAGATCTCAACAGTGGGCTTAAAATATTCAGTAAAGCATGCTATAAACAGATGTGCTGTCATCCAGACTTTGTTGTTACACTTATGGAGCACCAGAAGAGTAGATTTAGCATAATTCTTAAGAGTCCTAGGATTTTCAGAATAGTGATTGAAAAATTGGCTTCAACCAAGTCACCAGCTGCATTAGCCCCTAACAAGAGAGTCAGCCTTTTCTTTGAAGCCAGGAATTGACTTCTTTCTAGCTATGAACATCCTAGATAGCATCTTCTTCCAATGTAAGACTGATTTGTCTACATTGAAAATCTATTGTTTAATGCAGGGGTGGAGAACCTGTGGCCTTAAGGCCACATGTGGCATTCTAGGTCCTTAAGTATGGCCTTTTGACAGAATCCAATTTTACAAAACAAATCCTTTTATTTTTATTAATACATTTCCATTCAACTTTTACATATTTTATTTCTAAAATGAACATATTTAAGATACCAAAGAATAAAATAAGTTTCAATGAAATCATCCTCCCAGATTGACCGGCATAATTAGAACTTTAATAAGCCATAAGGGCTAAATTGATAGCTGCTACACTCATGAATTAGTTCTAACTCCCCTCACCTGACTGGCACTTCTACTGCCTGAGGCTGGTTGGTGAAAGTTTATGGGGGTCAAGTATGCAAATCGGTTATCAGCTTTTGACAATGGTACACTGTGTTTCTGTTTGAAGTGGAATTTGTGAATAGTTGCATGGCTTGTAGTATTTTTTATTTTTTTTATTTTTTTATTTTTTATTTTTTATTTTTTATTTTTTTTAGACAGAGTCTCACTCCATTGCCTGGGCTAGAGTGCCGTGGCATCAGCTTAGCTCACAGCAACCTCAAACTCCTGGGCTGAAGCGATCCTTCTGCCTCAGCCTCCCGAGTAGCTGGGACTACAGGCATGCGCCACCATGCCCGGCTAATTTTTTCTATATATATTTAGTTGGCCAATTAATTTCTTTCTATTTATAGTAGAGATGGGATCTCGCTCTTGCTCAGGCTGGTTTCGAACTCCTGACCTTGAGAGATCCACCCGCCTTGGCCTCCCAGAGTGCTAGGATTACAGGCGTGAGCCACCGCGCCCGGCCACCATTTTTCTTAAGGGATTTGACCATTCATGGATTTTGGAACTGGAACATGGATTCATGGATACTGGAACCCATCTCCCACTGATACCAAGGGACAACTGTATTTTACTCTTTTTTTTTTTGAGACACAGTCTTGCTCTGTCACCTGGGCTAAAGTTACAGTGGTGCCATCACAGCTCACTGCAACCTCAAACTCTTGGGCTCAGGTGATCCTCCTGCCTCAGCCTCTTGAGTATTTGGGACTATGGGTGCATACCACCACGCCTGGCTAATTTTTTCTATTTGTAGTAGAGATGGGGGTCTTGCTCTTGCATGGGTGAGGGGTGTGTGTGGAGGGGTCTTGAACTCCTGAGCTCAAGTGTTCCTCCCTCCTCTCCCTCCCAGAGTGCTAGGAATACAGGTGTGAGCCACCTCACCCGGTCTGTATCTTACCTTGATAGGCACTGACCTTCATGAACCCTCAAGAATTCATTGGAAAATAGTATTTTGCACAATTGAGCCTTGTGTTTTGGTCCAGTCACTGTGGCCTTGTTGGTTGATGGAGCCCAGTGTGCAATGAACAGTTTTAGCTTCTTTATTGTTAATCCATTGAAATCCTGTTTTAGATTTTTTTTTTTTTTTGAGACAGAGGCTCACTCTGTCACCTGGGCTAGAATGCAGTGGCATCATCATAGCTCATTGCAACTTCAAACTCCTGGGCTCAAGTGATCCTCCTGTCTCAGCCTCCCGAGTAGTTGGGATTATAGGTGCTCACCCGGCTAATTTTTTTAATTTTTTTTTTTTTGTGGGGCTGGGGTCTTGCCCTTTTTCAGGCTGGTCTCGAACTCCTGGCCTTGAGCGATCCTCCCGTCTTGACCTCCCAGAGTGCTAGGATCACAGGTGTGAGCAACTGCATCTGGCCTGTTTTAGCTTTTTCTTTGGGCATGATCCTCTGAACTCTTTGCCCAAAGGTGAACTTGTTTAGCTTAGAAGTGTTCCTAAAAGTCTTGGCATTTCTGAGGTGTGACGTGGATTTGCTAAAGAAGGGGAAGTTTCTAATTGTAATTCACACTTGGTATCAGAATATTGTTTACCCTAGTTGGTACTGATTAGTTATGTGATGTTAGCACAAAGGTGAAATGCAGGGGAGGGTGGAAGGTGTGGAGAATGAACAGTGGAGTTTTCAGTTTTACTGATGGTTTTTAAGAAAGAGGGCAGAGAGAGGAGACTGTTGAAGAGGAAATTATCGAATGTTCTTTCTTGACTTCTTGGGCTCTCTGACTGGGGAAGTAACCTGGGGCACTAGAGTCTGTTTTCCTGTGGCTCTGAAGTAATTCTGAAATTCACGGGCTGTTGGTTCAGGCTGTTTGAGAAAAACAGTCTTCGTACTAACCTCAGGAAGAGCTGCAGGCCACGAAGCATATTCACTTATTTTGGGGGCTAAAAACCTGCTTAATATTAAGCTATTATTTCAGCCTACAGTGTACCCTTTTGGTTGTTTTTAAGAGGAGTTTGAGATAACTTATGGAGGCTGAGAGCTCCTGGGCAGGCTCTTGTTATAGCCCACTGCTTTATCGTAATGATTTTCAGTTTTTCTGATCCTGTTTGCCATTGCTCTACTTGTGCCAGTCCTAAGTGGAAAATGGCAAATTACACATTTTTTCCCTCTCCTTTTTAGTCTTTGGTGGACATCTTGTCTCTGTCACAGTTTGATACTACCAAATTGAAAGGATTCTTCACTGCTTCAAATGGGGAGGGTGACAGAAGCTGAGCTTGGTTTCCTGGGTCAGAGAATGGACTCTGTCAAAGCAAAGAATAGTTGCAGAGACATAAACTGGGACCTTGAGGCTGTGACTAACATTCTGGCAACATGCATCTCTTTGCCAAATAACTTCTTTTCTTCTTGAGTGTGATTGTTGGTCTCCTTCTCAAAGTAGGCTCTTGTTGCTGCTGTTCTTCACACAACTCCCAAGCAGAAGTTGGCAGAGTTCCAGTTGACTGACCGTCTCTTGAGGGATATGCCCTGGATTAGAGTGGATGGGGCGTTCCATGTCAAAATGAGGTTCATTGGCAGATCCTGAGAGCTGCTTTGCAAAGAAATAGAGACAGTAGTCTTTACTGAGTGTTCTTGCAATCCTTTATCTTTCGTGTAAATTCAAATCTGTTTCTTATTCATCTGGTGATTAAATGCAGAATTATTGCCTTTGCCTAGCTGTGAAAGTCCAGGGCATTGAGGGAAGAGAAGACAGTATTTCCAACTTTTCTTTTTTTCTTTCCGCACTCCCAAGCCTTTGAGCTTGAGGAGCCACAGGCAAAATATACAAGTGTTTTTTTGATATTATCTATAGAGGGGTACTAAAAGTATTGAGGAGAACTTTATGGGGAAAAACGATGTTAGTAGGAAAAAAAGTGATACATTTGCTGATGTCTATGTTAGTCTTAAATCTCTTAAGATTTTGGCTTATGGCCGGGCGTGGTGGCTCATGCCTGTAATCCTAGCACTCTGGGAGGCCAAGGCAAGAGGATTGCTTGAGCCCAGGAGTTTGAGGTTGCTGTGAGCTAGGCTGATGCCACGGCGCTCTAGCCTGGGCAACAGGGTGAGACTCTGTCTCATAAAAAAAAAAAAAAAAGATTTTGGCTTAGCATGCAGAAAGAGCCTGTAGAATTATGTAAGTTATCACATAGGGAAGGCAGGAATTGGTTCCTAATTTGCCATTTAGACTTGGCAAAGTTAGAGCAGTTTAGAAAGGCTGACAGTGTTCTACTTAGTAATTGCCCCTTTGTTTTTCAGGAAATAATTAGCTGAAGATAACATTGTCTTCCATAGGTCCTGGGGTAGATTATGAAGATCATTTCTTTTAATATGTGACAGTGGCCCCAACCCCAAAATGAATCCTCTTGTTGGTGGCCCTGGATTCAGCTTTCTCCTGCCATCAGTAGTCCAGCATATTCTGTCCCTGACATGCAGGTTTGAGTACTTAGCAGGTTCAGATCTAATGGTTTTAATTCTGGCCCAGGGTTTTGATTATGGTATAAATTTGATTATAAGACTTGTGTTTAATCCAGTCTCAGGGCTTTCTTTCCTGAAGAGTGTCTTGAAGTTTGGCAGTTCTATATATCTTAAGGTATGTGTGTGGATTTCCTCCCCATTCTTATAATTGATTTTCAAAAAGATTATAGTTTCTTAAATTTCATGGATTCAAATTTACAAAATCGAGCTACATTTGGACTTTTTTTTTTTTTTTTTTTGAGACAGTCTCACTCTGTTGCCCGGGCTAGAGTGCCGTGGCATCACCCTAGCTCACAGCAACTTCAAACTCCTGGGCTGAAGCGATCCTTCTGCCTCAGCCTCCCAAAAGTAGCTGGGACCACAGGCATGTGCCACCATGCCCGGCTAATTTTTTCTATATATATTTAGTTGGCCAAT
>CAUYRT010002920.1:0-13768 GCA_963574885.1 Lepilemur ruficaudatus | reverse complement strand
CCGCATTACACTTAGAAGAGTATTTCATTAAAAAATGTAAATGGTGCACACCGTCTGGGGGATGGGCACGCTTGAAGCTTTGACTCGGATGGGGCAAGGGCAACATACATAACCTAAACATTTGCACCCCCATAATATGCTAAAATAAAAAAAGAAAAATAAATGTAAAAAGGGATCTCCTTCAACCCCAATTCCCTCTGTGGCTTGAATTTTTCTCTACAACATCCCCTCCAAGTGGTTACTCAGCCTCTGCACAACCAGGGGAACAATACGAAAGCTGAGTTATGCAGGGTCAAAGAGTAGCTTAGTTTGGTGTGTGCTCACATAGAATGAGGGAAAATGACAGGAAATCATTTTGGGAGACTGGCAGAACCAGTTTGCAGAATAGTAATAATATCTACAATCATGGCTATAATAACAGTGATAATACAGCAAACATGTTTTGAGAGCTTATAATATACTGCATCCCTCCCCATCTCTCCATAATGCTCACACAACCCTGTGACAGAGGCACCATCAGTTTCCTTATTTTGCAAATATGGGAATCATAGAGCAATTAAATAGCTCACCCAAGAACACACAATGAAATCCAGAGGCAGGGTTTGAACTCAGACTGCCTGGCTCAGAAGCCACCTCATTGAAACACTTTTGTAGAATCCTAAAGCCTTTGTACTTTGTTCTGTAGGCCACATGAGGGTAAAGTTATATTCTGTTTCAATAAACCATCTAACACATCATTAGCACCTTTAAACATAGATATTGTAATAACCTCTCATGTGCTTTAAAAATTTGCCTGCCTCGATTTTTGAATTGTTTTATTTTAGAAATTCAATCTGCTCTTTTTGCCTCCTCCTACATAGCCAGTGCACTTGCAATAGAGGGAATTCTGTATCCTGAGCGTTGGTATTTTTCCTCAGCTTTTCACTACTTGAATATTTTTCCCAGTAGTCATGCATATTACAGTGGTTAAAAAAAATTACAGTAGGTTAAATAACATATTGAAAGGGAGGCATTACACACTCCCAGTGGCAGTCTATGTTTAAAAAATGATAAACCTTTTATTCCATTGTGAAGTAGAAATATCATTAGCAATAATATGTGTGCATATAGTTTAATGGGCTTATTCTATAGATATCAAAGCTTTTTTTATAAAATGTATTTCCCGGATCATCAGCATAAGGTGGCTAATGGCTTTAAGGTAAGGAAAATGAAGTGCAGGGAATAAACAGTGGGCTCAAATTTGAGGTGAAACCTAGATAGGCCAAGGCCAACCTCCTTGGCTAGCCGTAACCATTTGGCCTCTCCAGGGCCAATTTTACAGGTGTGTAGCCTGTGCAACTGCCCCTGGCCCTCCACTTGAAAGGGCCTGGTGCTTGGTTTAATGCTCTGCTGCCACCATTTTGAAATTCTTAACAATTTGGAACAAGGGCCCCACATTTTCTTTTTGCGCCGTGTCCCCCAATTTATGAAGCCAGTTCAACCCCTCTCAGACTCTCATTCCCTGTGTACCCCCGGTGCCACTGCCTTTTCCTGGACCCAGGAATGGGCCCATCTACCCATGTGTTCCCTTTTCTGCCTGTAATGCCTTCCCAGATCACGCTCACAATATTTCCCAGATGTGGAAACTTCCTGTTCTTCTTGGTTCCGTTGAGAAAGTGGTGGCGATTTTCAAAAGGACTTTTCATTAGGAAACTAGAGGAAAAGAAATTTTAAAGCACAAAACCAAATGGGCTTCTTAATTACAATAGAATCTAAATGTAGATTGACTTGACTGGCATAGCTTCTAGGCTACAGGGTTTCCTTCCTCACCCATCTCCAGCCCAGCTTGGAGGAGGTGTGGATTCCAGACCAAGGTTCTCACACTGCTGGTTCCAGTACAGCCAGTAGCACCAATACCGGCATTGGAGGAATTCCTCATCTTTCACTCAATTTTCTCCCCAGTGGAGGGCCATTCTTGTTGACCCAGGGCTGGGCCATGCTTGTGCATAGCAGACAACCCCAAGACATCTTTGACTTCTGTGAGAAAGGAACTTCCCTACAGGATATCTGGTGGTTCCTTTTTGGGGTTCCTTCACTGTCTTGTGCTGACTTTTTAGCTAAGGATTTTAGCCTTGGAAGTTTCTCAGGCTCTTGACCTTAAACCCCTTCGATGTGCTGATGCATCAGTCTGAGTGTGCGCACAGGATAGCTCAGCCCCTTCACCCCCTGCAAAGCTTCCATCTGAGCCTAGTTGCCCTTGCAGCTGGTGGCCGGGGGTTGTCACCACCTTTTTCAAGGGGCTGTGTAAGGTGCACACACCAGTTTTTTTTGTCTTTCTTTTTGCCAGATTATTTTTTTCTGTCTGGGGAAGGCCTACAGCTCTCAGCTTAATTGTGCATTGGAATCGAATGATGTGTACCATGGCCAGTGAAGGAGTAAGCCTTCACCAGCATGTCCAGCCACTTCCCTGGTTCTCTCTGATGTCTGCACTCACAGACGCCTTGCCAGGGGAAGAATTTCACCCCAAATTATCTCAGTTTTGTATTTACTTTGCACCTAAGGTAAACATAATGGACACAATTTCCACCAAAGCAAGAAGAGGAAGATGTCATCCTCTCACACAATGGCCAAACACAAGGCCAACAAAAGCACCAGAAAAAGAACACTTGAATTCCAGTTTTATACTGTGCAATTTATGACAATTTATTATCTCAGTTGGTAAAGATGATATGGACAAATGAGATCCATAGTCACTAAAATTCCCAAATCTCACTTCAGATGCTATATTTAACTAAAGATTTAAGAGTTAATCATAGTCTTCAAAAAGTTAAACATTGCATTACCATATGACCCAGCAATTCGACTCCTATTCCAAAAATAATTGAAAGCAAATATTCAAATACATTGTTCATAACAGCATTATTGGCAAGAGTCAAAAAGTGGGGAAAATACAAATATTCCTTAATATAAGAATGGATAAATAAAATATGGCACATGCATACTATAAAGGATTATACAGTCATAAAAAGGAATGAAGTTCTAATACAGCCTACAGCATGGATGAATCTCAAACTTTAGGCTAACTGAAAGAAAGCAGCCACCAAAGATCATATATTTTATGATTCCATTTTATGAAATGTACAGGATAGTTAAATAGATAGAGACTAAGAATATGTTAGTTATTGCTAGAGGTTGGCAGGAGGGAGAAATGAGGAAAGACTATTTGATGGGTTTGGAGTTCTCTATGTCCTTTTAGGGTGAAGAAAATGGAGCCGAATAAAAGTGGTGGTTACACAATGTTATGAATTTGCTAAATGACACTGAACTATGCATTTTAAACTGGTCAATATATGTTATATGAATTTTTTTGTCAATTAAAAAATGAAAAAAAAGAAGAAAAAGGAACCCATTTCCTCACAGCCAGTGTCTGATTATGAAGAGTCAGAAGAAAGTGAGAGTATCCTAAAAACAGCAAGAACAAAGAAGCAAATAACATGTAAGGGATCCCCAATTTATCAGCAAGAGACTTCTCAACAGAAACAAAACCATAGAGACCAATAGGGAGGGAGATGACGTAATCAAGTGCTGAAAGAAAAACAATTAAAAAGCTGCCCATCAAGACTACTGTATCTGGCAAATATTTTCTTCAAAGATGAATGAGGGAGAAAATTTTTCCAGAAAATAAAAGATGAGAGGATTTGGCACCTTGAGAAACAGCAATGTGGTAAAAGGAAACTTTAGAAGTTTCCTTTGTCAATGGCAAAATTAGGTACAAAACCCTGTAATATTCCAATACTGTGATTGTGGTATGTAATCAACTTGCAATTCTAGTTTTAAGTCTAAAAGACAAAACAAAACAATAATATCTATGGCAACCTGTTAAAGATCACCAATATGAATATATGGAAATTGAGACAATTAAAAGACAAAAGTGAGAAATGGAGTTAAAAACAAAGATTTTTAAAAGTTTCTTCCTTGTGTTTATTCATTTTTGTGACTTAAGTTATCACTTTAAAATAGATTGTTACATCTATAAATTCTTATAAGCCTCATGACAACCACAATACAAAAACCAATATAGATACAGTAAAAATAAATAGCAACAAATGAAAACACACTACAAAAGGCAAACACTAAAACACAAAGAATTACAGTAAGAAAAGAAAAGAAGAGAGGAGAAACACCAAAAAACAAGCAATAAAATGGCAGTAGTAAATACTTATCCATAACAACATGGAAAGGGAGGCCAGGAGTGTTTATTTTTGACACCCGTGGAAGTCAAAAGACTCCCAAACTATTGTAGAACTACTCTACTCTCATGATCCCAAAAGCTGAAACCACCAGTGAACTGGGAGCTTCTTTAGAACAAAGCATGGGGCTACCCTCCCCCTCAGGGTCACTCCCCCTCACCACAGACCCTAATCAAGGTGGTGGGTGCCATACTACTTCTCCATCCATTTTGTACTTTGTTCTTCACAGGGAGCTTTAGTCCTTCAGTTTTCTTGTCATTGGTCCCCATACAAACATTTCCCAACTCCTGGCCAAACTGTGGTGGCCAAACGGAGCCTACTGACTTGTGTGATCTAAGAGCTTCTGTTTCCAGGGTGAACTGACTTCTAGGCAGAGGGATCAAAGAACAACAGAGTGCCAGCTCTCCTCCACTCAGACTCTGTTTCTCATCAGTTCTCACAGTTCCCATGTGTACTGGCATAGCTTCCAAAGGGATGATTGAGCCAGAGCTCTCAGGAGTAGCTGTTTCTCTTCTGACAGTGCACCCAAAATATTGAGTCTTCCATAGAGAGTGGGGCTCATATCTTTCATCTTAAAGACCTGTAGCAGACAAAAGAGTGCTCAGACTGTGAGCTGCCTGTCCACTGGCCTTCCCAGGTGCTCTCACCTGACTGATCCAACAAGGCAGTGTATACACGAATGAAGAGGAACATTAAGCCTGTTTAAAGACTCTGTGGACAACAACCAACATGCATCTCTATGCCATTCTTAGGGACTGAACTTGTACTAGGGGACAAGCCCATGGACCAGATCCCATAACCCAAGGACTCAAACATATTGTTCAGGAGAATTGAGGGGAAATTTAGGAACTAATATCAGCAGTCGAGGGAGCCCATGTGGACAGAAACTGAAAAGAGACTGCTGTGTGGGTCTGAGGCACAAAGCAATCAAAGTGAATGTCTCCCTCCACAGGAAAGCCACAGTTTTGGTCCAGGGATGAATCCTGGGCAGGGAAGCCACAAGCTTGAAGCACCATTGCTGTTATGAGATGTTGCCTGAGTCCAGCTGCTGAAAGAAGATCTGTCAAGCAAGGGAAGAGGGAGAAGAGCAAAACTGACCTGCCAGAATGTGAACTGAAGATTGCTTCTTCCCCATGGTAAGACATATTGGCTTGGTGGGGCCACTTCAGCTCCTCCCTGGTGACTTTCCCTAGTGACTTGGAGGTTTACCCTTGACCCTGCTGATACTGTCTTGTGCCTGCCTTTAGGTAGTGTGAACTCAGGCTTATTTGACTCATCCCTGTCAGCCTCATTTCTCCAGCTACCACTACTGTGGTGCAGAATAAGGAGTCCCTTGGGAGATCCATGGCCCCAGCAACCACCTAGGGCATCTAAGTGCTGCTCTTGAGGGACTAGAACATGTCATAGGTCCCCAAAACACTACTGCACGTGGCTCTTTCCTGAAAGCACAAGCTACTGGCAATTTACTGATTCAATGATACAAGGTATGACTGGTTCTTAGGCAAAAATGCCACTTGCTCTCTAGAGATTAAATGGGCATACCAATATAATTGATACTTTTAAGAAGTCCATGGATCTGGGCAAAGAGGCAGGATTTCAAAGACCTCCATCTATCATTGTTGAGAAAAGACAAGGAATCTGCTTATGCACAAGAGTGCATTACCACTACAGCCTACAAATAACTAGGAATTAAGAAAAACACCATATTAACAATATTTATAAGCAATGTATCCATCAACAACTTAGATCCCTCACCAAGCTACCCACAAGTAAAGCAACAAGTCTTTACCCAACAAATGCTGCAGGCATACCCTTAAGAGTGAAGGGGGAAAAAAGTTCCATCTAAACAAAATAAAATTCAAAACAACAACAACAACAAAAAAGGAGTGAAAACTTCTCCAGATGAGAAAGAATTAGTGCAAGAACTCTGGAAATATAAAAAACCAAGTGAAAAGACCCCCCCCAACTTCCCACACACATCAAAGGAACACATTGGCTCTCTAGCAATGGGTCCCAGCCAAAAGGGAAATAATGAAATGATAGAGGGAGGATTCCAAATATGGATTGTAAGGCAGCTTACTGAGATCCAAGGAAAAATAGAAAGTAACTCAAAGAAACCGAAAAAATAATTGAAGAAATAAATGAAAAATTCACTGAACAGATATATTAAAAATAGGACTTCTGGAAATAAAAAAATAATTTAGGGAAATACAAAACACAGTGGAAAGTTATAAGAATAAGCTAGACCAAGAAGAAGAAATAATTTCAAAGCTTGAAGAAAACTCTTTTGGATTAATCAGTTCAGTCAAAAAACAAAGACCAAAGAATCAAAAGGAATGAACAAAGTCTACAGGAAATATTTATATAAAACAACCAAACATAAGAATCATAGCCATCTGTGAGGGTTAAGGAGAAAAAGCAAAAGGCCTGGAAAACCTATTTAAGAAACTAATTGAGACATACATAATAAGTGCGAAGCACACCATCTGGGGGATGGACATGCTTGAAGCTCTGGGGGGCTATGGGGACAAAGGAAATACATATAACCTAAACATCTGTACCCCCATAATATTCTGAAATAAAAACAAGAAACTAATTGAGGAATACTTCTCTGATCTTGCTAGACATTTAGACATCCAGATACAAAAAACTCAAGATACACCTGAAAGTTTCATTGCAAAAAGGCATCACAGGCATGTGGTCATCAGATTGGTCAAAGACAATGTAAGAAAGGAGCTACTATGAGCCATGAGGCAAAAATTTCAAGTAACTTAAAAATGAATACCCATTATTCAATGGAATAACAGCAGATTTCTCAATGGAAATCTTACGTGACAGAAAAGAATGGGGCCTTACCTTTGTTCTCCTTAAACAGAATAACTTTCAGCCTAGAATTTTGTGTCCTGCAAAATTAAGTTTTATAAATGAAGAAGAGTTGTTTTTTTTTAAGACAAGCAAGCAATAAGAGAATTTGTCACCACAAACATGCCCTACAAGAAATGCTTAAAGCTTTTATATATATATATAGAACAGAATAGTTAATAATGACAAGTGTAAAGCCACTCAAAATTAAAGCCCACAGCTTTCATAAAACAGTCACACAAGGGAGATCCCAAAGCAATTAGGTAACATTCAAGATGACTAGAAGAGCATCTCACAATCAATACTACTCTAGAATGCAAATGGGCTTAATGTCCCCCTTAGAGGATGTAGACTAGCCGAATGGATTAAAAAGCACAACTCAAATAGATGTTGTCTCGAAGAAATCCAATTAATTCAAAAAAATTTTCATAGACTCAAGGAAAAGATAAGGAAAAAAAATTCCATGCAAATGAAAACCAAAAACAAGTAGGAACAACTATTTTTACATCAGATAAAAGCAACTTCAAATAAACAATGATTAAAAAAAGACACAGAGGGTCATTATGTGATGATAAATGGATCAATTCAGAAAGAAGACATAACAATTCTAAATACATATACTCCTAATAGAGGATCTCCCAGATACATAAATCAACTTCAACTAGATTTAAACGTAAAAATAAACTGTAACATCACAACAGCTGAGGATTCAGCACTCCACTGAGAGAAATAGATAATTAAGGAAGATCAATGAAGACACATTTTGCTTAAATGGAACTCTAGAATAAATGAATAAATGGAACTCTAGAATAAATAGACCTATCAGACATTTACAAAACATTCTGTGCAAAAACTGCAAGAATCCTTTGTTCTCATCAGCACATAGGACCTTTTCCAAAGTTGATAGGATTTTAGGCAATAAAACAAGTTTCAGCAAATTTAAAACACTGAAATCATAGCATGTATCTTCTCAGACAACAGGGGAATAAAACTAGAAATCAATCCCAAAGGAATTCTCAAAAGGAAAAAAATACATGGGAGTTAAGTAACCTGATACTGAATGATTCTTGAGTTATTGATGAAATCAAAATGGAAATAAAAAAATTGTCAACCTGAACATGAAAGTTGACACAATGTTTCAATCACCTATGTAATACAGAAAAAAATAGTGTTAGAGGAAAATTTTATAGCCTTAAATGCTTACATCAAAAAGACAAAAAAATCACAAATCAACAACCTAATGTCACATTTCAAGGAACTAGAAAAAGAACAATGAACAAACTTAAGGCATGAAACTGTAAGAATTCTGGAAGAAAATATTGGAAAAACTCTTATAGACAACAGCCCAGGCAAAGAATTTATGAGGAAGACACCGAAAACAAATCAACAACAAAACATCAAGCAACTACATTAAAAAGTGTGCAAAAGATATGAACAGAAACTTTTCAAAAGTAGATAAACTAATGCCCAAGAAAATGAAAAAATGTTTAATATCACTAATCATCATGGTAAAGTAAATCAAAATTAAAATGTGATGTCATTTAAATCTCTGGATAATTGCTTTTATTAAAAAGTCCCAAAACAAAAAATATTGGCATGGATGAAAACAGATAGAGACATGCCTACATTGCTGGTGGGACTGCAAATTAGTACAACTTCTTTGGAAAGTAATATGGAGATACCTCAAAGAGCTAAAAGTAGAACTATCATTTGATCTAGAAATCACATTACTGGGCACCTACCCAAAGGAAAAAGAGACATTATATAAAAAAGATGTCTTTACTAGAATATTTATAGCAACACAATTCACAATTGCAAAGATGTGGAAACAACCCAAGTGCCCATCAATTCATGAGTGGATTAATAACATGTAATGTGTGTGTGTGTGTGTGTGTGTGTGTGTGGGTGTGGGTGTGTGTATATACCATGTAGTATACATATGTATACTACTAAACCATAAAAAACAGTGGTGATCTAGCACCTTTTGTATTATTTTGGATGGAAATAGAGCCCATTCTTCAAAGCGAAGTATCACAAGAATGGAAACACAAGCACCATATGAGCATCAAATTGATACTAACCATCCAACACATACGTGCACACATGGAAGTAATATTAATCTGGTGCCAGGCCAGTGAGGGAGAGGGTGAAGGAGATGGATAAATTCACTGCTAACGGCTGCATAGCACACTGTTTGGGGTATGGGCATGCTTGTACTGCTGGCTTTGGTGGTGCAAAAGCAATATATGTAACCAAAATGTTTGTAACCCTATAATATTCAGAAATTTAAAAATTAAAAAAGCAACAAAAAGGATCAATGAAACAAAAAGTTCTTTTAAATGATAAGCCACTAGCTAGATTAACCAGAAATATAAGAATTTTGATGCAAATAGGCATAATCAGTAGTATGAAAGGAACCAGTGAAACTGATATCACAAACATACGACGCATAATCCATGACTACTGTGAAAGCCTCTACACAAACTAGAAAACCTAGAAGAAATGGATAAATTCCTGAAAATACAAAACCTCTCAACCCTGAATCAAGAAGAAATATAAATTTTGAACAGGCCAATAATAAATAGTGAGATTGAAATAGTAATAAAAAAAGAATTCTCTGGAAAAAAATTCCCTGGGGGGAAAAAGGTCTTGGACCAGACAGGTTCACAGCCAAATTCTATCAGACCTACAAAGAAGAAAAGACACTTACTCTCCCATCCAAGTAGTAACCAGGCCCAACCCAGCTTAGCTTCCGAGATCAGACGAGATCGGGCGCGTTCAGGGTGGTATGGCCGTAGACTAAAGGCACTTATTCTACTGAAACTGTTGCATAACATTCAGAAAGAGAAAGCCTCCCTAACTCATTACACAAAGTTAGTGTCACCTTGATACCAAAGCCAGGAGGTGACACAACAGACAAGGAAAACTGCAAATGGATATCCCTATGAACATATATACAAAAATGCTCAAGAAAATACTAGCAAACTAAATTTAATAGCACATCAAAAAGATAATTCACTATTATCAAGTGGGTTTCATCCCAGCATGCAAGGAAGGTTTATTTGTTATGCAAATTTATAAATTTGATTTCCTAAATAAACAGAATAAAAACCCATATGATCATCTCAATAAAGGCTGAAAAAACATTCAATAAAATCCAGTATGCCTGTATGATAGAAATCCTCAACAAACTAGGTATAGCAAGAATGTACTTCAACTATATATGACAAACCCACAGCAAATGTCTACTGAATGAGGAAAAGTTGAAAGACATTCCCCCTAAAAACTGGAACAAGGTTACCCAATGTCACTACCTGTATTTAACGTAATACTGGAGTCCTAGCCAGAGCATTCGGACAAAAGAAAGTGATAAAGGGCATCAGTGTTGGAAAACAGCAGGTCAAATTACTCCTATTTGCTGACAATATGATCTCCTATCTAGAAAACCCCAAAGGCTCTCCTGAAAGATTCCTAGAATTGATAAATATAGCAATGTTTCTGATTACAAAATACATATACATAACTTATATACTAATAATAGTCAAGCTGAGAGGCAAACCAAGACCACAACAGCACGTACAATAGCTGCATAGAAAACAGAATACCTCGGTTAAATACAGAACCAAAGGAGGGAAAGATTTCTAAAAAGAACACTACAAAACACTGATGAAAGAAATCATAGATGAAACAAAAAAAGATAACTATCCCATGCTCATGGATTGAAAGAATCAACATGGTTAAAGGTTCATACTGCTCAAAGTTATTTACAGATTTAATGCAATTCTCATCAAAATATGAACATCGTTTTTCACAAATCTGTAAAACACAATCCTACATTTCATATGAAATCAAAAAGGAGTCCAGATAGTAAAAGCAGTCCCAAACAAAAAGGACAAATATGGAGGCATCACATTAACAGAGTGAAAATTATACTATAAGGCTGTAATAACTAAAACAGTATGGTATTGGTATAAAGGCAGACACATAGACCCATGGAACTGAATAGAAAGTTCAGAAATAAAGCTGTATAACTATGACCAACTAATTTTTGACAAAGCAGACAGAAACATACACTGGAGAGAGGATGCCCTATTTAATAAATGACCCTAGGAAAATCCAATAGCCACATGAAGAAGAATCAAGCAGGACCATTATTTCCCACCATATACAAAAATTCACTCAAGGTGGATTGAATCTTCCTTTTGATTTAAAAAAAAAATTCAAAAAAAAGATGCATTGAAAAACTAAATGTAAAATCTAAAGCCATAACAATTATGAAAAAAGGAAAAACTTCCAAACATCAGCCTACACAAAGAATTTATCACTAAGACCCTAAAGGCAAATAGAACAGCAACAACAACAACAAAATAAATCATTGTGACTTGATTAAATTAAAAAGCTATGCACAGCAAGGAAACAATAAACATAGTAAATAGCCAACCTACAGAGAGGGAGAAAGTATTCACAAATTATACATCTGGCAAGAGGCTAATATGTAGAATCTAAAAAGAACTCAAACAAATCAACAGGCAAGGAACAAACAACTCCATTAGAAATTCAACAAAAGATATGAACATTGTTTTTATCAAAAGAAAATACACAAACGGCCAACGGATATATAGAAAAGTGCTCATCATCACTAATCATCAGGGAAATGTAAGTTAATATCACAATAAGATACCAACTACTCGTATGAGAATGGCCATTATTAAAAAATCAAAAACAATAGATGTGGTATGGATGTGTTTAAAAAAGAAACACACATTTCAAGGACTGTAAATGAGTACAATCTATATGGGAAACAGTACAGTTTCTCAAAGAACTAAAAGTAGTTCCATTATGCAATCCAGCCATCACACTACTGTGTAATTACCCAAAGGAAAAGTATCATTTTATAAAAAAGACAACCACATCTAAATGTTTATTGCAGCACAGTTCATTATTGCAAAGATGTGTGGAATCAATGTACTAGCCCATCAATTCATGAATGAATTAAGAGAATGTGATGTGTGTGTTTATCAGCCCATATTATGATGAACATAGATACAAACTTCACCAATGTTTTGAAATAAAAATTTGATATGGGTGGGGCAAAGGCAATATATGTAGCCTAAACATTTGTGCCCCCATAATATGCCAAAATAAAAATTAAAAATTGTATGTATATAGAAATACAACATACCAAAATCTATGGAATAAAGCAAAAGCAATACTAAGTAGGAAGTTTATAATAATAACCACTTGCATCAAAACAGGTGCCACTTTTACACTGCTGGTGGGACTGCAAATTAGTGCAACCTCTGTGGAAAAGAATTTGAAGATTCCTCAAAGAGCTAAAAGTAGAATTACCATTTGATCCAGCAATAGCTTTATTAGGCATCTACCCAAAAGAGCATAAGACATTCTATGATAAAGACATCTGCACCCGAATGTTTATGGCAGCGCAATTCACTATCGCTAGGTCTTGGAAACAGCCCAAGTGCCCGTCAATTCATGAGTGGATTGTTAAAATTTGGTATATGTTTACAATGGAATATTACTCAATTTTAAGAAACGACAGTGAGCTAGCACTGCTTATCCTGGATTAAGCTTGAACCCATTATTCGAAGTGAGGTGACACAAGACCCCAAGAATGGGCCCCACATATACTTGCCATCAAACTGGTACTGACGGATTAACACTACGGTCCTCAAATGGTGGTGATGTTCACTAGGGATTCGGGGGGTGGAGGGTAGACCCACATCTGAGGGATGGGGTGAGCATTGTGGAGGGGAGGGGAATGCTTGAAATGTAGTTGGGGAAGGGAATTAGGGGTCTCAAAAAGGGGAAGGAAATCCCCTAAAATTGTGTTATGTGAATAGTTGTACAACTTGGTCAATTTACTAATAATCATTGAATCGTACACTTAAAATGGAGTAAAGACGTGATATGTAAAAAAATAAAAAATAAAGTTCAAAAAAAAAAAAAACATGGTGGGATACAACTTACCAAAACTGAGAGAAGATGATATAGAAAATAAATATGATACAGAAAATGTATGTATGTATTATATATATAATTAATAAATGAATATAACTTACCAATTGATAAACATTTTTATTTATAAATATATAAATTATGTACAGGTTGTCCCTGGGTTACGAATGCGATACATTCCTGAGAATGTCTTTAGGTCAGATTTGTATATAACTCAAATCCCTAATGAATAGTGCATATACAGTAATAATAATAATAACAATACTATAATGGCTCATATATGGTAATAAAAACACAGTGTAATACTGTAATAATAATACCCCTGTATTGTAATAATAAGTTATAAAAACTCTTGTGCTCTTTTAATTCAAACAAACAGAACATAAACGCAAACTCATACAAAAATTTAGATAGAATTTGGAGAAATTTCAAGAAAGAGTTATTTTATTTATTTATTTATTTTTTGAGACAGAGTCTCACTCTGTTGCCCGAGCTGTAGAGTTCCATGGCGTCAGCCTAGCTCACAGCAACCTCGAACACCTGGGCTCAAGCAATCCTTCTGCCTCAGCCTCCCAAGTAGCTGGGACTACAGGCATGTGCCACCATGCCCGGCTAATTTTTTCTATATATTTTTAGTTGGCCAATTAATTTCTTTCTAATTTTAGTAGAGACGGGGTCTCGCTCTTGCTCAGGCTGGTTTC
>CAUYRT010002919.1:0-23544 GCA_963574885.1 Lepilemur ruficaudatus | reverse complement strand
CAAAGCTAACAGAAGAAAGGAGATAGCAACAATTAGCTCAAACAAAATAGAGAGCAACAAAATTGTTGGGGTCTGGGGGGAGAATAAATGTACTTAATATCACTGAATTGCACACTTAAAATAATTAAGATGACAAATTTCATGTTATGTGTATTTTATCACAATTTTTTAAAAAGAGACTGAGAGAGAACCTGAGGAATTATCCTATGAGCAATGTGTGTGATTTTAGTGAACAGAGTTTATGAAATCTATTTTAACTAGTTATACATCCTTTTTGTTTTTTTCCTGATTCCCAGCTCTATTTTATGGAAAGGAGCTTGTCAAATAGTTGAGTTCTAAATAGGTGAGGTCCTTTGGCAAATTGTTTTATAGGGTTTTTTTGTGTGTGTGTGCCCTTATCTAGGTTCATAACATTATAAAGATACTGTAATGGATTATAGTAGATTTGGGCTCTGGAGTTATATCTGAAAAAGTCAGAAAGAACTTGATTTGAATCTGAGCTCCATGAGTGACTTTATGAAGTTATGCCACCTCAGGAAGCCTCAGTTTATTCATCTGTTAAATGAAGATAATAAGTAACTTTGGGGTCTCTTGTGAAGACTAAAGACAAAATGCATATGTAAGGCTACAGGGCACAGTGTCTGACAGCAGCAAGAGCCAATGCATGTCACTATGCTGAGAAGCCCCAGCAGAACAGTGAGAGGGTTCACTCTTTCTCATTCTGCAGGCTGCTGAGTTGACTTTATCGGCATAATACAGACAGCTCACTTTGCAATGGGAAGTGCGAATTACACCCAGAGCATTGTTTTATTGGTTATTAGACAATATCAACAGAATAGGAATTTATCATATATTTTATAAAAGAAAGAATTATTCATCAATTAAACTTAGAATGTAGGCAAGCAGAAAATGTCCTTCTTTCACTTGAGTTTACCCTATCGTCACAAACTGGCCTCAGTGAGCATATGGCTTCTTAGAACAAGGGTAAAATAAAGCCTTTCAAGACCTGGTTGTATGAAACTGGTTTTCTCTAAAAGACCTGGAAATCAGGTATTCAAAAGAACTATTTTAAAAAAAAATCTGGCTGGGCACGGTGGCTCACGCCTGTAATCCTAGCACTCTGGGAGGCCGAGGCAGGAGGATTGCTCCGAGGTCAGGAGTTTGAGACCAGCCTGAGTAAGAGCGAGACCCCGTCTCTACTGAAAAAAATAGAAAGAAATTAGCTGGACAACTAAAAATATGTATAGAGAAAATTAGCTGGGCATGGTGGTGCATGCCTGTAGTCCCAGCTACTTGAGAGGCTGAAGCTGGGCAACAGAGCAAGACTCTGTCTCAAAAATAAAAATAAAAATAAAAATAAAATAATATTTACATTTGAAAATTTTTTTCTCAATTATGTTTCATTTGTCTCTGGATAAAGCCTATATATACACATATACATATATACAACACATATATTCATAGGTATATGTATAGTTATATGTGTGTATGTGTATATATACACACATACATATGTATCCAGAGGTATATATGTGTGTATATATTCTTAGCTTACTTACTTATATATTTTTTTCACAGAATAAAAAGAAATGTGCAATTACAAGACAACCTTGGTGAACTCACCCTTCGTTCTGCATGAGAAACAGAACGAAGGGTGTTTCTTCGATCTGTTTGGGGTTCCAAATCAGCCTCCCGGGGTACCTTCTCTCTTGCTCATCCGGGCTTAAAGACAGAATGTGAGAGTGTAAATGAGTATAAAGTACTTTTTCTTCAGAAGAAGGTACACAGAGGCAAAAAGCACATGTCAACAACCTATGCAAATGTGTATTTAAAGCACGACTGAGATTAAAAACGTGTCCAAAGACTAGTACACGAATTGTTTGCAGGACCATTGTTCTTAATAGCCCAAAAGTGGAAACAACCCAGATGTCCATCACCTGGACATTATGAATAAATAAGCAAAGTGGAATATGTTTATATTTAGTGTATTTAATTCTGTGACTTTAACCCACCAAATCGTACACTTTGTAAGTGTGAATTTTTATCGTATGTGGATCGTATCTCAATGAAGCTGTTTAAAAAAAAGAAAAAGAAAAACACAACTGGGTTCTGAGAGAATAATCCTAATTTACTTTTCATCATATTTATCTATAATTTCACCATAGAAGAGTTATATCCTTTTAATAAATAACCTGAGGGTTATTTGCATAGAGCCAACTTTTTTTTGAAAACATCCTTACCTTAGAAATCAGAGTTTTCCAGGGAAAGCAGGAGGATATTAATGACAAATTTGCTCAAACCCTCGTGGAGGATTATGGAAATGTTTGCTCTCTATTCACATTTGCCCGTTGAAGCTTCGGAGGCAATGTTTGTTTTCTGAACGTTTAAAGCTTCCTGGAGAGGTTGAAGAATTGTTATTATTGAGAGTGGTGCCGGAACAGCATTACACGTTTGACGTGAAAAATTAAAGAGAATGACTAAGGAAATTGGAGCAAAGCCCTTTCTAAATTCTACCTCTGCTCTCTACCAGTGTGTGTAAATCTTGTTTTCCTGTGCCCAATTGATTTAAGCAACACATTCTTCCAGAAATTGAGAAACTGGCAGACAGTGATAAAAGTCCACTCTAAAAACAAATTTGAGTTTTTTGGTTGTTTTTCCACTTGATCCTCTTTAAGGATTAACACGAACAGTGTCATCAATATGCTAAAGTAAAAGAATAGACTGAAGTAATAGGACAAACATTAAGTTATGCAATGTTCTTCATCCCACAGGTATGGCAACTGATATTTTGGGGTTAGGGATCATTTCTTAATCATCTATTATAAAATTCTTACACAGAAAATATGTATCATGTGATTAGATTTAGAGCTTATTTGGATCACACATTTAATTATACTTATTAAGAAAAATAAATTCTAATCTATAAAACAGATCATAAATAATGGCACAAATCTCTTTAGCCTGCCAACCAGTATTATTATCAGTAATTACCAGAAATTATATGTAATTCTTAATGAGCTAATCCATTGCTAGCTCCTCCAAGAACATGACCTCCAGAATAAAATGAAAATTAATTTAAGAGAGATAGAGAGACAGAGTCAATCCTTGGCAGCCTCCTTAAAGTCAAATGAAGTAATTCCTTCCTGGGTCCAGACAGCCCTCTTTCTATCTGGTGTCACAAAGAATTCCATGCCCAGCAATGCCTGAGGGCTGTAGTGGAAGTGAAGGGCAAAAGGGCCCTACATTCCAGGGAAGCTGCCTGTCCTTCCTGACTAGAGACATCTGAACCCAGGGATGCCCCCAACGAGTCTTCACGACACATTTGAAAACTTCTGCCTTAGTCTGAAGTCACTCTTAGTGGCCCCACTTTTGATATAACCCATCCAATGACTAAGCGCCGGTGACATCTGGTCAGGAACTAAGGAATAGGTGTACTCGCTCCTGATACCCTGGTACTCTCCACAGTCGATTCGTGTTTCACAGTGCCACTCCCAGATCCTTCTAAAATCTGTAGTTCACCAAAGTGATGGACTGTTGTTTCATACAGCAGCCCTGATTCTCACTACCTCTACTTGGTTTGTCAAGGCATCCTTTTTCTCTCCATGGATTTCATCTCTCCATTATCCCATTTGCATGCAGTTTTGAAGAAATCTTTCAAAGCTCTTCAATAATCACCTACCACCTGCAGACTGATGGAGCATGTAAGCATGGGCCTGGCAGAGTAGCTCTATTCATTGCTAGACATTCCACAGACAGCAGGGCCAGCCTGAGTACTGAGCCAATACAGGATTTGCCAATAAGATACTACTTCTCCCACTGTATATCTGCTTCCATATCTTTTTCCCTTAAGACTTTCCTGAACTTCCCAGTACCCCAATTTCTCCAGTACCTAAGAAGTATCTGGAAGAACCAGGGGCCACTCATTAGAACATCTAGAAGAGGCCGGGCACGGTGGCTCATGCCTATAATCCTAGCACTTTGGGAGGCCGAGGCAGGAGGATCACTCAAAGTCAGGAGTTCGAAACCAGCCTGAGCAAGAGCGAGACCCCATCTCTACTAAAAATAGAAAGAAATTAATTGGTCAACTAAAAATATATAGAAAAAAAAATTAGCAGGGCATGGTGGCGCATGCCTGTAGTCCCAACTACTCGGGAGGCTGAGGTAGGAGGATTGCTTGAGCCCAGGAGTTTGAGGTTGCTGTGAGCTAGGCTGACGCCACAGCACTCTAGCCTAGGCAACAGAGTGAGACTCTGTCTCAAAAAATAAAAAAAATTAAAAAAAAGAACATCTAGAAGAATTTCCACTAGTTCAAATAACATAAGACATAAAATAAATGGCTGAGAATATCTAAATGGGAGACGCTATTAGGCTCTCCTCCCAACACAGATATCCACTGCATACATCCCAAACTGGAAGACCAAAGTATAGAAGTCATCAACTTCATCAGCTTCCCAAGCCCAGTCTATGTGCAACTACTCTGACTCTAATCCCTGTCTGATGCATTTATTCCACCAAGACCTCTGTTCTTAGCATATCTCAGAGCCTGGCCTCAATAATCTGATTGTAGAAACTCAAGTACATTACAAAAAAGATGCTAGTAATAAAAAACACGGCCAATAAAAAGTGTTGGTGAGGATATGAGAAATAGGAACAGTCATATAGGGCTGGTGGAAATGTAAGATGGTGCAGCTGTTTTGGAAAACATTCTGGCAGTTCCTCAAAAAGTTAGAAGTAGAGTCACCACGACCTGGAAATTCCACTCCTGAGTATAATTGATACACCAAAGAATTGAATACATATGGCACACACTAACTTGTGCATGAATGTTCACTGCAGCATTATTCATAATAGTCAAAAAGTGAAAATAACCCAAATATTTATCAGCTGATGAATGGATGAACAAAATGTAGTGTATCCATCCAAGGAATATTATTCAGTCTTAAAAAGGAATGAAATATGAAGACATGCTACAACATGGATGGACCCTGAAAACATTATGTTAAATGAAAGAAGCCAGTAACAGAAGGCCACATATTGTATGATTTCATTTATATGAAATTTCCCGAATAGGCAAATTCACAGAGACAGAAACTAGGTTAGTGATTGCCTAGGGCTGGGAAAAGGAAGGAAGGGGAAGTGACCACTAAGGGCATGGGGTTTCTTTTAGAGATGATGAAAATGTTCTAAAATTGGATACTGGTGGTGGTTGCACAATCTCATGAACATGCAAAAAATCACATAATTTTATACTTTAAAAGAATGAATCTATAGTATGTGAATTATGTATCAATTTAAAAAAAGATGCTAGACTCCTGATGATGTGTTGTTCAGCTCTAGCACCCAATTTGCTGAGAAGACTATGGGCCAGAGGAAGAAACAAGGCTTGCCTTCTACCCCAGGAAAGTCTTAGAATGCATCAGTCTGCTCAAGACCTGATGAACCAAAAAAGTACCAGCCCAGACAGGGCAGGGGTTGCATCCACGTAAAAGTCAGCTGTGGACAGTAGCTCCTATCTCATGTATTTGCCCGAGTCCACCTTCCTCCTTATTTCCTCAGCCCACCTATGCTGATTAGTCCCCATTCGCCTCACCCCAACCGCAGCCCATTATGTTCTTTTTTCCAACCTGAGCTGTGATTCTAGAGGTTGACCTTCTCCAACACATCTTCTAGGCTCTCTTGCCTTTTGGAGTCCAGCTGGGTTTGGCCAATGAGAAGTACCAGAAGTTTGACTGGAGAGTAAAAGCAAAGAGGATGGGATATTTATTCTTCTGATCTCTGCACCCCACCCTCCATCTCCACCCCCACCTAACTCTTGCCTTCTTGTGATCCAGGCTGTAGCTTCGTTCCTTTACAGCCATAGCTCCTGTCCGGTGATCCCTCTTCCACATCTCCAGCTTCCACTAGGCTCTACGTTTCCCTCCTTTTGCTCTTTCAGACCAAGAGGTGGTAACATTCCCTTCTTGCCTGTTCCAGATGCTTCACTATCCCTTGTCAGTTCTTGCTGGGACAGTGGCTGATACCCTACGCCTTTTTCTAACTCCCTTACTCTAACTCTAAGGCTTCTTAGGTGAACTCCCAATACCCACTTCTGAACTTCTTCTTTATTGTCTAGAGGTAACCACATTGAAATATGGGGGAATGGGGAAAGGATGACATATTTACAATTCCTTTCTTTCTATTTTAGTCTTCAAATATTATTGAGAGATGGCAGCTATCTGAGACAGAGTGCAGGCCTCTCTCTATCCTGGGTCTTAGCAACTTAGAGAGACAGAGACAGACAGGGGCTCATTGGACAGCTTGGCTGTGCACCAATGGAACTTTTAAGGATGGCCTGGTACCCAAGTTGCCCTGAGCATTTAAGATTTCAGCTTTTAGCCATTGTTATTCCTAAACCCCATGGCTTTTGTGAGTGAGGGCTTGTGTTATATAGATCATCTGGCTTCATTTTTCCAGGAAAGGAGTCATCTTCAGAAACCTAGGATAGTTTGGGATCAAGGCAGGGCCTGACAAGAACTTGTAATTATTTTATTATATGAAATATAGAATTTCTGACATCAGAAGTTTATAATGAGTTGAACACCCTCATCAGCCTAAGACCACTAAAAATGAACCTTTGTCAGGCAAAATCAGGTTTCTTGACTTATTGCAATGAGGGAGACACACACACTGAAGGAATCATGAGGCATCTCACCAAACAAAGGGAAAGACGGAGTTAGGATAGACAGAATTTGGGGAAAGGGTAGAGATTAGGTGAAATTCCAATGGAGCAGTGTTTTGGTAGGCTCACAGCCAAGCAGGGCTATGTACAGGAGTCAACATCACATCCACCTGCAAACTAGACCCAGGGTTTTCTTTCCTCAGAAAAAAAGAAAGTTAAGATAGATGTGGAATGCTGCGTGCAGAAGAAACCCCTTATCTGAAGCTCTGCAGCTGGGCTCTGAATGGAGATTGCTTCTCTGTGTTAGAGTAACTTTGATCCCCCAGGAGGAGTGGATTGTTTCCTTCTTACTGATATAATTTTAAACAACAACTTTAATCAAATCACTTAAATTTCTGATAGTCTCTGATTGTAGAGGACAAAGTTGCTCAGTGAATAAGAAGGCAGTAGCCTCTTAAAGAAATGGACTGTTATGACACTTTGCAGCTGCAGTGTGTCCTTGGGGGAAAATATTGTTTCCTGCTAACTTTGCAGCTGGCTTTATCTGTGTCTTTTATTCTAATCTGATGAATGGTAGGGCAGATTTTTACAGTCCAAACTAGTTTTTACTTTCTCACTACTCTGATGAATTGTGCTGGACACATAACATAAGCAAGAACTACATTTTTGTAGAGTTAAGATGATGAGATTCTGAGGTGTTTTTGTTTCGTTGTGTCAGAACATAACCCAGCCTATCTTGGATGTCATAGAAATTTCTGTTTTAATTGAATTTCCATAAAATGAGATACTGGCTTAGGGACTGGTAGCATGTGGCAGAAAACTATTATTGGAGGATGAAAGGATATATATCCATATTATGCAGTGGCAAAATATTGCGAACATTTGGAAGACATCACATTCCTAATAATTTGTAGCCTTAGAAGAAGAGGTTGAAAAACAGAATGTTAATAACCTGTGTCGGCTGCTAATGACTATGTTTGATGGGGTAATATAAGACATAGATGAACTCAGAAAAAAAAAGAATTGGCCAATTTAAAAACAGGTAAGGGAATAGAGAATTTCCATAAATATGGGAATTTTATAGGGCTGCAAAAGGCCATGATTTCTGAGCTCCAAACATTAAAAAGTAGCATTGAGAAATACTCCCATGACAAAGTTTGAGTAAAACTCAGCCCTGGGCCGGGAGTAATGTCTCATGCCTGTAATCCTAGCACCCTGGGAGGCCAAGGTGGGAGAATCACTTGAGCCCAGGCAGGAGTGGTGAGCTATGATGATGCCATGGTATTCTAGCCAGGGTGACAGAGTAAGACTCTGTCTCAAAAAACAACAACAAAATTTCAGCCCCAAAGCAAGGACCAAGTCAAGGTACAGCCATCAGACATATTGTTAAAATCTCTCTATGGGTTAAGATGGCACCTGCTGTATCTTTTTAACTGGCTGATATAGCACAAGTTAAAAAAAACTAAAGATATAGCTCTCTCACCAAAGATAGTCCCAAAGTAAATACAACTAAGAGAGGGAATGGGAAGAGAGAGAGAGAGAGAAAGAGAGAGATGCAATAAAGCAAGGAAATACAGCAAATTCAAGAAGCATAACTAACTTGGGTGCATGGTGGCTCATACCTGTAATACTAGCATTTTATGAGGCCGGGGCAGGAGGATCACTTGAGGTCAGGAGTTTGAGACCAGCCTGACCAAGAGTGAGACCACTTCTCTACAAAAAATAGAAAAATTAGCTGGGTGTGGTGGTGCATGCCTGTAGTCCTAGATGCTTGGGAGGCTGAGGCAGGAGGATTGCTTGAGCCCAGGAGTTTGAGGTTGCTGTGAGCTATGGATAACGCCACTGCACTCTAGCCTGGGTGACCAAGTGAGATGTTATCTCAAAAAAAGAAAAGTATGACCAAAGAGAAATGAAAACATATGCTCATAGAAAAACTTGTGCATAAATGTTTACAGTAGCATTATTTATAATAGCCAAAATGTAGAAAGAACCCAAATTGTTCATCAATGATGGAAAATAAAATGTGGTGTATCTATACAATGGAATATTATTTGGCAGTAAAAAAGATTAACTGCAAATGTGTGTTGCTCCCATAATGTATGCACTGAAGTCCACAATGAAATATATTGACGTAGCAAAATTGCACTTACATCCCATGAATATATACAAATAAAATATAAACGGGAAATAAGTACAGATACATGCTACAACATGAATGGACGCTAACAATATAACACTAAGTGAAAGAAGCCAGTCATAAAGGCCATATACAGTTCAATTTATATGAAATGTCAAGAATAGGAAAATCCATAGAGATAGAAAGTAGATTGGTGGCTGCCAGGGGATGGGATAGAAGGAGGTGGGGTAGGCAAAGGTGAGAAGGAACGGAGAGTTCATCATACTGCTAATGGGTATAGGGTTTCTCTGTGGGGTGATAAAAGTGTTCTGTAATTAGTGGTGATGGTTGCACAACTCTATGAATATACAGTCATGCATTGCTTAGCGATGGGGATACATTCTGAGAAATGTGTCTTAAGGTGATTTCATCATTGTGGGAACGTCACAGAGTGTACTTACACAAACCTAGAGGGCATAGCCTACTGTACACCTAGACTGTGTGGGGTAGCCTATTGCTCCTAGGTGACAAACCTGTACAGCATGTTACTGTACTAAATACTGTAAGCAATTGAAACACGATGCTAAGTACCTGTGTATTTAAACATAGGAAAGTACAATAAAAAGACAATACAAAAGATAAAAAATGGTACACCTAAATAGGGCACTTACCATGAATGGAGCTTGCAGGACTGGAAATTGCTGTGGGTGAGTCAGTGAGTGCGTGGTGAGTGAATGTGAAGGCCCAGCTCATTACCGTACACTACTGTAGACTTTATAAACATTGTACACTTTCTATCTATATTTATAAAAAAATTTCTTTCTTCAAAAATAAATTAGTTTACTATAATTTTTTACTATACAAAACTTTTTAATTTCTTTAACTTTTTTATTCTTTTATAATAATGCTTAGCTTAAAGCACAAACACATTGTAGAACTATACAAAAATATTTTCTTTCTTTATATCCTTATATCTTTATTCTAGAATCTTATTTCTAATTAAAAATTTTTTATTTTTGTTTTACCTTTTAAACTTTTTTTGTTGTTAAAAAGTAAAGCAAAAACATATTATCGTAGGTCTGCATAGGGTCAGAATCATCACTGTCACTGTCTGCCACCTCCACATTTTGTCCCACTGGAAGGTCTTCAGGGGCAGTGGTACCATATATTATTACCTAGATATCAATAATTAAGCCATTCCAAGAGAGGTTATTTTTTTTTCTTTCATTTTGTTGCACCACAAAGTCACCCAGGCTTCCCTCTAAGTAGAACTAGTAGAGAGAAGGGCATTCATACACATAAAATTATTCATATGCATACATAAAAAGACTCATTAACCTTTGGTTCATTAATCTTTGATTCCTTGTTCTTCCATAGACCAACTTCGGCCAGTCCAGAAATGCTCTCTCCATTTGCAGCAGTGCCTATAGAATTCATTCGTACATCGTAATTTTGAAAGTGAAGACAGGGCATGAAGCATTGATTTAATTATTTATCATTTACTTCTGGAGATTAATTCATACTTTTTATTCAGTAAATATTTATTGAGCATGTAATACAGGCTGCTCCAGAGATCTTTCTAAATATAAATCTTTTCTTTTTTTTTCTTTTTTGGCTACATCTGTGGAATGAATCTATTCTTGTTAGCCTCCTTTAAAAAACTCTTTTGATGATGTTCCAAGCAATGCAGCAAGATGTGTTTTATTAGTGGCACAGGATTTTGCAGTTTGCAATCCAGTTATAAAAGTGTATGCAAAGTTTAATGTATTTGGGTTGTTCTTGGAAAAGGATACATAACGCATGAGATTGCATGAGATTATCAGCTCAAACACATCTGTGGGCGACCTCTCCAGCCCCTCTTGCTGAGTTAGCTACCCTTATTTCATACTCCCTTAGAGCCTATGTGTCCCTCTATTGCAGTTTCCACAAATTGAGCCACTTGATAACTGATGGTCCACTTATCTGTTAGCCTCACCAGCATTTGAGTTTTTCAAAGACACTATATCTTTGTATTCCAAGCTCCTGGCAAATACTAAGCAATCAATAAATAATAATGACAACAGCTATAACTTATCGAAGGCTTACCATATTTCAGTGCTAAATGCTTCACACAATCTCATTTAATCCTGATACATCATTTGTAGGTCCTTTTAACCCAAATATTGGTTGAATGAGCCTCCTTAAGTTTTCAGGCTTCTGGGATCTTTCTGTCTTTTAGTATGCAAGTCAAAATAGCTTGAGCCCTTATCGTAAATACTGTCTTCCCCAAGATTTCTGCACATTTCCAAGGTTTTATCCTTTTTATAGTCTCTTTTTTGCTTTTATTTTTCTGTTCGTCCCAATTTCTTGACCTCACTTGGGTCTTTTTCTCCTGCCTGTGCCATCTCTCAACCCTATATCAAGCTGGAACACCCGCCTTTCCTTTAATTTCAAGCATCACCAGCATGAGGCAATCGAAGGGGCCAGATTTCTGCACAAGTCTGGAGGGAAACAAAGTAGCATGTTGTGTTGCAGCACAGCAAATAATATAAAATTGAGCATGAACCTGGATATCTCTGAAGGAATTCATAACAAACTAGTAACAGTGGTTGCCTCTGAAGAAGTGAACTGGAGGGGTGGAGGCTCATGAGTGGAAGGTGGGCTTTTAATTTATACCGTGAGCTTATATTGCCTTTTCAAGAAAACAAAATAAAATACAATTTACAAAACTGTTTTTAAAATTATTATTAAACTTTGCTTTGCTTCTAAGTCCCTTGGCCATTCTTATACTCTGAACATTTGCTCTGACTGCGTCTCATAGTATCTCAGCTTCCTGCCTTGTAACTGGACCTCTCCTTCCCTCCTACTCCCTCTGCTCTCCACCTTTTATTCTCCACATTCCCCCTCTTTTCTGGTTCTCCCTTCATTGCACTTTGTTCTTCCAGTCTTGCAAACTATGCCCAGTAGGAGAGAGAAAGGGAAGCTTTGTCTTTCATGGCCAAAGAGGCCACCCATCTTCTCCATGAATTACGCCATCAAGTCTAGGAAGTTGTAGTTAGTTCTTATTTTAAATCATACCTACCAGGATGGTTATAGTAAAAAAAAATAAATAAATGGAAAACAAATGTTGGCAAGGAGGTGGAGACATTAAAACCCTTGCGCATTGCTGGTAGAGATGCAAAATGAGGCAGCCGCTGTGGAAGACAGGTTAGCAGTTTCTCAAAAGGGTAAACATAGAATTACCATATGACTCAGCAATTCTACTCTTAGGTATGTATACAAAAGAATTGAAAGCAGGGACTCAAACAGATATTTGTATACCAATATTCACAGCAGCATTATTCACAATAGTTGAAAGTGGAAACAACCCAAGTGTCCATCAACAGATGAACAAACAAATTATGGTATATACATATGATGGAATATTATTCAGCCATAAAAGGAATGGAATTTTGAAATACATTACAACGTGGATGGACCTGGAAAAGATTTTGCTTAGTGAAATAAGTCAGACACAGAATAACAAATATTATATGATTCCATTTATATGAGTTACCTAGAATAGGCAAATTTATAGAGACAGACAGTAGAACAGAGGTTACCTAGGGGCCGAGGGGAGAGGGAAGGAGGAATTGCTCTTTAATGGTACAGTGTTTTTGTTGAGGATGATGAAAAACTTTTGAGTATGGAGAGCGGCAATAGTGACATAACACTGTGAATGTATTTAATGCCACTGAGTTGCACACTTATGAATGGTTATAAAATGATAAATATTATGTTATGTGTATTTTACCACAATATTCCCCCTGCCAAATACCATGCTTTTTCTACCTGCTATGTACTATTTCTCTTATCACTGAGGTATAAACTCAGGCTTAGGAAAATAATATTCTCAAGGTTGCACAGCTAGGGCAGTACTATGATTCAAATCCAGGTACAGATTCAAACCTTCTCTCTTAATCCTATGCTACACCAAAGTATCACTCTCTCATTTACTGTGCTGTTTTATGATAGCACTTCTAATTCTGAGTTGTAGTTAACTGTTTTTCCCCTAGCTTGATTGTGAACTTCTTAAAGGAGGAAATAGTCTCTCCGTCTTTGGATGCCTGATGTTTATCTCAGGGTCTAACATGTAGAGTCATCTGAAGCCATTACTAAGGGTTGGGCCAAGACCCAGATGACAACCTCGTCTGGAATGGGGCTGGAATAGATTTCATCTAGTAACTCAGCCAGTTAACATAGCACCTGTTCCTGGCACTGTTAGGTGCTGAGGTGCAGGGACTAGCAGCCCACAGTGTCCAACCTCAGGCAGCTTTGGTCTAGTGTGTCAGGTGGACAGTGAGACAGAGTCTTATGGAACAGTCACACGGGTCCTCAGATGGAGCACCAGGTCCAGTGGGAACCCAGGAAGTAAAACACAGTTGGAAAGGTAGGAGAGGCTTGAATTAAAGGGTGTGGTGATTGATTTAAGTCTTGATGAAAAAATGGGGATTATCCAACAGCAGAAGAGCAGGAAACAGTGTTCCAGGCAGAAGACAAAGCGTGTATGAAGCCATGGAAATGTAAGAGTGGGGTGGGTTCTGGGAACTGCACATAATTCCTTGTGGTTGGGACATGGCGTAAGGGGTGAGAGATGTGCTATGATACAGAACTGGGGAGGCCGGAAGAGTTCGAGTCGTGAAGGGCCATGAAGATTTGAGACTTTATGCTGATAGGGACAGGAAGCCACTTTAGGGTTTTAAGAGAACTGATGCTATCACATTTGTTCTGTGGAAAAATCAGTCTAACTGCAGTATGGGAAATAGGTTGGAGAGGGGAAAGCCTGGAGGTAAAGGGGAGATTGCAGAAGTATCAGGGGCCTGAAACTATTTGAGAAGGGCTTCAAGCCAAGGGCTACAGGAAGGGCACTGCCATTCAGGGGATATGGCACAGATGCCAGAAATGGATTTGGAAAGCCGCAGTGGTCAAAGACAGAGTTCGGGAGCCAGGCTGAGTAGGAAGGCAGAAGTGGGTACCAGCATGGGATGTGGATTCTGAGACCAGTCCTTGGAGAACCTGCAGAGCCTTCACCACAATAGAGGAAATCTTGAGGCAGCAAGACACGCCACGTTATTACAAGGGACAGCACCAAAAGGAGTCGACCATTTGGGCCTGAGATCTTTTCTAATGTACCTTCCCGTGCCTAGTCTCCTGACCTATTCTGTACCCAAATGTAATCTTTTTCTTCTCCCATTGAACTACATTGAGATGTTGAGGATCATTGATTCAATAATTATTCAGCATCCTAAATGAACCTGTCTTTGATAAAGCCCTTGGGACACAAAGACCAATAATTGGGATTGGAAATCACTTGTCTGACTCATAGCCCAGGCCAGGGATAGCCGATGAGTTCAGGGTGCTGTGGGATTATGCAGGCACCTCATCGTATCAAGCAAGCTAAAGAACGGGTGAATGAAAAATACTAATATTTATTGATACATATTAGGTCAAACTATATGAAATTCCCAGTTTTGTAGGTTAAAAAAAAGATAGAAAATTGGCAATTTCCTATGGTTCAGACTGTGTAAAAGTCACTTTTTTTTTATTTTTTAAAAAAGTCACTTTTTTAATGGACTTCAGAAGTACATAATTGGAGTAATCAGTGTGGTTCCTGGCAAATTCATCACTGGTCCGTATGGGTCCTCTTTTGTCTATCAATTTTTCCATCTTTCCTGTTTGAACACCAGAGACTTAGAACATTGACAGTAAATTGCATCTGCTTATGTGCTCTCCCCCTCCCCCTTCTCCCCAAACTAACCACTATCTTGGATGTTATGTGTATCATTCCCTTGCTTTCTTCTTTGATTACTGTATCAAATATATATGTGCTAATAAAGACTTTGTTTCATTTTGGTTGTTTTGAACTTTATAAAAAGGATATGGCCGGGCGCGGTGGCTCACGCCTGTAATCCTAGCACTCTGGGAGGCCGAGGTGGGCGGATCGCTGAAAGTCAGGAGTTCGAAACCAGCCTGAGCAAGAGCAAGACCCCGTCTCTACTATAAATAGAAAGAAATTAATTTGCCAACTAAAAATATATAGAAAAAATTAGCTCGGCATTGTGGCACATGCCTGTAGTCCCAGCTACTTGGGAGGCTGAGGCAGAAGGACTGCCTGAGCCCAGGAGTTGGAGGTTGCTGTGAGCTAGGCTGACACCATGGCACTCTAGCCTGGGGCAACAGAGTGAGACTCTGTCTCAAAAAAAAAAAAAAAAAAAAGAAACTTGCTGGAGAACACACAGCTAGTAATGGCAAACCGGAACTTGAACCCATCTCTGCACAACTACAAGGTCATTCCCTTTCCCCGAGACTGGGAGAACTTTCCAGAAACAGTATGGCATAGTGACAGTGTGGAGCAATCACTGGCATGCTTGATTATTAACTCTTCTGCCATACATATTACAGCCAAATCTGTGATCGCTTGTTGGGAGTCATAGCCTTTTAGGTGGATCATTGTTTGTATGAGGTCTTTTAAAGAAGAAAGAATGCTTGTTTAAAATATAATTCACTAGTCTCTCCCCCACAAGAAAGAGGAAATATCCTCTTGCTTCATTGCCTTCAATACGGGCCGTAAATACTAAACTTTTTTTGGGGAGCAGTTTATGAGACAAGAATGTTTCCAAATTTATGAGGCTCTCATGAGTTTTGAGAAGAGATTTTCATATTCTACATATTTCCTTCTTTGGATCTTTCTATTTAGGGATCAGTTTAAAAATACAATTCCTCTATCTGAAGCAGAAGGGTTGTGAACCGTGAGTTCCAGTCTCTTGAGACTTTCAGTCACTTTAAAGGGAAATAAAAGAAAATGAAAGGAAATAAAAAAGAAATGCAGCTTATTTTTGGCTTGGAACATAACATGATTTCATGATAAGATATAATAAGTTGGAGGCACTGGAAGAAAATGTATCATTTACCAAAATTTAAGGGGAACATTTCCCCCTAAGAAAAATAAATAGTTGCTTGTTGGAATTGTATCCTTAAAATAGGCATCCTTGATGTTTTTGGTTCCTTGCATTGCACTATTGATTGGATATCTCTCTGTAAAAAATGATATTGGTGTGTGATTTTGCTACATTTTTGGTAATAATATATCATAACTTTGAAAGTTTAAGTTATACGTTGAGGATCCATGAATCATTCCACAAATCCCTGAGAAACAGATAATTCAGAGGATTGGTTTAGGACCACTTGTCAAACAAAATTAAAGAACTTCAGAACTGTTTCTAATTTAAAGTCAGCACATTATTCTTTAAGGTGTCTTTTCCTTCCTATTTAAAAAGACTATGATTTCTTTCAGCAATCCAAAAGCAATTCTCAGTCATGGCATTGTTGTTGACTAGGGAACAGAAGATGGATTATTCACTTTGATTTCTTCACCTGCTCTGCCTTGGAGATACCTGGAATGACTTGAGTATCAGCAATAAACTCACATTTAAGGAGACCTAGCCTCCATGTGACCCTTGTGTCAATCTTGAGGTTATTGGGTTGTACTGAGATCAAGATGATTGGGTTGTAGATAGGAGGCTAAGACCGCCATCCTGTCAAGAAGGACAGAGGCTGTTCTCAGAAAATGGGGACTCAGTCCGTATGGGAAGCTCAGCCTGAGCTTCAGGCTGGCCAGAATCTTGTCACCTTGGGGTCTTGTTCTCTTGAAAGAATTGAGAGCCATGTTTTTCAAACCCTATTTTCTAGTGCCCTGGGTTAAAGCAGCACCACAAGGGCCATTGTGGATGAATGGAGGGATGAAGCAGGTGGAAGGAGGTGGAGAGGCTAAGCTCTCAGGCTTTAGACATCACTCATGACCCTGTTTCAACCAGCACAGCTCTGCTTTTATCTACTTTGTAGATTGGGCTCTACTGCAGATATTTTTAGTATAATCAGATGAAAAAGTTTCACTTACCAGAATTGCTTTCGGGGAAAGTACTGTAAATAGTTAGAGAGAATACTTAGAGAAGTCATTTAGAAAGGGTGGTAGTAGGAGTGAGAGCTTCAAGAGCAGAATGGAAATAAAAATAGATGGCCAGTAAACTGTCATCTCAGAAAGGCACGTCCTGATGACTTCAAGGCTTTTGTTTTTCTGAGAATAGGAAGGTTTAGAAGGCAGAGTTGAACTACTCATGAGAAAAGGGGACAGACTGGGTATGGTATGGGAGGAAGGGCAGACAGAGAGAATCTCTGGTTCACAACACAGCCAGAGGTACTTGGGAGAAGGCATGTTAAATGGGATTTTATAAAGTTGTACACAGTAGGAAGTGCCATGTAAAACTCTCCTTTGCTATTTAACTCTCCTGGGCCCCAGCATTATATGGTAAAAGTTGCTCAATAATGCTTTCGGGCTTTCACTGAGAGTAGATTCTTCCTGGAGAAGCCAAGAGACACTGAGATTTATAAACTAAATGGTGTAGAGAAAAAAGAGAACACATGTTTCATTTGCTGATTCACCAGGACTCCCAAGACTCAATAGCAGGTAATACCTACTGCTAAGATTTATTATAGACAAGGATACAGAACAGAAGCAACAGGGAAAATATATGCAACAGTGGAGTCTAGATAGGTCCAGCACAAGAGGACAAGACCTTCCTTGTCCAAGGCCGCACAAGAGTGCTCGCTTTCTAGCAGTGACATATAAGGACATGTGTTTAATGGTTCTGCCCAGAGAAGCCCAAATGGGTCTTAGGGTCCAAGGCTTTTATGGGGTGGGGGTTGGTGACATAGGCATATCCTGCTGTGCAACCATCCATGACCACAAAAATCAGGACCCCGACAAAAAACCAAGTGCACATCATTAATCTTAGTGTTTGTGCAAAGCAAGCTGACAAACCAGTACAGCGTGGTCCATTGCTCCAGGTGAATATAACAAAATCAACAGTCACTAACATAAAGAACATTCCAAGAGCCACATTCCCAGGAGTTGGCCAAGGTTCCCTTGAAGACATAAGGAGTAAGCAACCAGACTTGCTTATTTCTTGCCGTATGTGAGGGACAAACAAATCTGGTCAGGATTCGAAAATGGGATTTTGCCACCACAAAATCACTTATGTAGTAGAGGTTAAAGAAGGCTTCTGCCACCTGGAGGCAGATTATGGGCTGGCTAGAAAAGCCATCCTGTTGTAGGCCTCTGGTTGTAGGTGAGGACACTGTTTGTTATCTTTTAAGTCAAAATGTGTCATTTCATGATACATGACGCATTTCTTTTGCAAGCATTTAGTAAATTCTTGCTTACAAGTTTGGGCCTCACTTCAACTAAACTATATGAAATAAAGGGCATATTTATTCATTCAACAATTATATTGAATACCTATGTACAATTATATTGAGTACCTATGTACCACTTGCTACTGAGTGTTGGAGATAAATTAATGAAAAGTAGACAGATGTCTGCTTCTATGAAGCTTGTAACTCTTGTGGGGTCAAGTTAGAAAAACATTTGATTGAAGAAGCTATAATCCATTGTGTTGGGGCAAAATCACAGAAGAAGGTTGGTGACCTGCTTTGAAGTCCAGAAAAGGGAAATCAAGGGCTACCAAGCATCCCAGTTTGCCTGGGACAAAAGAGTTTCTCAGGATGCAGGACTTTCAGTGCTACAAGACAGTTGGTGACCCTATTTCTAACTGATGACCACTGCACCCCTCCTCTGAGAACTGTTCTCTCAACCACAGGAGTGGGTCCTGGCATCTATGATTGTACAGTGTCAATTTGCCCACACAACTGCCTTTGAGTAGATCAGGATGGATGCTTGACCTATTACCAACCAATTGGTTTAGCTTGAGAAACTAAGCCGAAGAAATTGGAAGTTCAGAATCTAGTTGCACAGCTCTATAGTGAAGTTTCATACACTTCTGTCATTGAGATCTCTGGAACAAATCTAGGTTTCGACTTTTGGAAGCCTGCTTAATTTTTAATTCTCTGAGGCATTCCAAGCTCCTTCTAATAAGTTATCTCCATCTACCATTTTTGTTTACACTAATTTAAATGGATACTTTATTGCTAGAAACTTAAACCAACACTCCAGGTAAAATTATTTCCAAGTCAAACAAATAGCTATGGTTCTTTATTTAGAAATATTTCTAGAATAGTCCTCAGGCTCATTGGCAATCTTTTGGGACTGACTAGCTGGCTCCCTGCTTAGCATACCATATTTTTTTTAATCTTGAGTGGACCTACCCACCAAATATATTTGTAATTCTACATTAATAGGCATTCTCTTTCATCGTTCAATAGCTTAATTAAAGGGTATGAATTCTGTTAGAACCTGACACATAACCCCACCCTCTTTCCCATGGGCATGTTAGTTGCACATGGTAGGTGTTCAATTGAAGCTTGTCAGCAAATACCTGAAAATTCCACAACAGTCCTTGGTTTTTCAATTTAGATTTGTTGCAAATTCTGCACTTCCTAATCACAAATAATTCTTTCTCATGTGACCATTTTTGGTAACACCCTATTAGTTTCTTGGAGAAGTTTCATGCCTCTGGAACCTGAGCACACCTGCTGTCCTGAGGTATCGTTCCTTCTCTGTTTCAGCTTTAGTTATTTCACTTTAACAGCCCCAACCTTTGCAGGCTATCAGTAGGCCACACCTGAACTTTCCTGTGTTTCTTAGTAACCCTCCCCACTCCTGGTGTCACTCAGGTAAGCCATGCTGTTACATGAGACACATGCATCAGCTTGTCCATTAATTCCTCTCCTCATTTCCTGTGACCAGTTCACCAAAGCTGAACTAATCCGACTTTTTTCCAGGCCTATTTCATGCTCTTAATTGTAACCGTGCATCAGAATCACCTGAGTAGCTTTTGAAAAGAAAACAAAAACCAGACCTTGGGCTGCACCCCAGCCACACCTAGGCCATCAGACTATAGAGGCACATGTTTTAGAAAGCTGCGTTTTTAAAAAAGCTGTCCAGTTGGTTCTGATGCACTATTGGCCTATTTATTTCCATCAGAAGGGCCAAGTCTGGGTCCTTGAGATGCCTTTAAGCATCTTCTCCCAACTGTCCGAGACTTTTCATTCCTTCTCACTTTTGTAAACTTACAATCTTCTTTAAGAACTTCAAGTAAAATAAACTTGTTTTTCTGACCATTTTTTCCCTTGATCGTTATAATAACATACCTAACATACAGATACCTACTAAGTGCGAGGTAGTATGCTTATAATACAAACTTACTTTAGATACTGCTTACCCCATTACCGCAAAGAAAACAATGCTTCTCAGGATTAAGCATGTATTTATTTTAGTTCAGTTAAAACAAACATACATTGTTTCATTGAAACGGTTGGTGTAGCACTCCTTGCCAACAAGCCATACTAGAATTGTTGGCCTCCAACAGTACAGTGGGGATATTTACACTATATACACAAAGTTAACACACCCAGGTTCTTAAAGGTCTTTCATTACATTAGATCACATTTGATTTCATTACACTAGATCACATTCTGGTAACTACTGCATTTTGAAAATTTAGACCTTATTTAAAATTTAAATAAGAGATCTAAACTTGCACCAAGTTTTCATGAAAAAATTTGATGTTCAGTTTATTGCAAGTACAACTTAAACAAATATTGTTTTTAGTGTTTGTACACATAATTGGTCAATTTTTTTAATAGTCAATTCTCTGTACAGGAAGGTACTTTTGAGACAATTCTTATAGATACATAATGTGAATTCATCAAAATGCAGTTAAGAAACTTACAGGAATATATACACTTGAACCCAAGACCCAAACCTGACATTATATACAATCTATTTACAAATACATATGGACAGACAATATATGTACATAGATATCATAAATATTGAAAAATAGGTTAGCTTTAATGGATTAATGCTGTTCTATAAATAACATTACAGTTATAACTGAAACATCCACGGAAGACAGTAATGCGAAATGAGGTGACAAGACAGTGGTTTTAATACTGAAGACTGCTCATTAATGGGAATTCACTGTTCAGGAACCTCAAGGCAGACAAGGCAGCTCCAAGAAAATCATGCACTGGAATTTACCCCTAGGCAATTGATTTTGAACCTCAAACACCCGAGGATTGGAGGAGCTTCCCCACATTGACTTGCTGTAAGAAGAAGAGTCTTTTTTTTTTTTTCTTCTCCATTCCTTCCTGGTTGCCACAGTATTTTTTCTTTCATACCAAAAAAAAAAAAAAAAAAAAAGTCTGTGGAAAACAAGCCTTTACTGGGTATTTCCCTGCAGGTCTTAGGTACAAAGTCAGCAACTCTTTCCAGGAACTCAAGTAGAAGGAAGTGCCAATTCTTGGTCTGTACTAGAAGTGAGGTTCTGGATTCAAATGGAGTGCCCAAAGCCCAATTAAATGAAAGCAGTGCTGTAGAATCTGTCTTCTCACTGCCTTTCTATTTCAAGATGGTCCCCAACTATTTCATCTTCGTAGAAACAAACAAAAATGGACCATTGGTTTCACTCAATGTAGCACTACAAGACGTCTTCCAGTTCTATAAGGGTCTTTAATTACATATGTATCTTGTCTGTAAATTTAGTCACATATAATACAAGAATGTGTAACAAAAACCATGTCTGCCACATATCCGGCCCTTACCCAAAACTAAAAATGTTTAGTTTAAGAGAAAACCTTAGAGCCAGATGACCAATTGATGATTCCATTATTTGCTTCCCCTCAACCACTTAATGGAATTATGTATATTAGATCTTAGACATTACGCCTGATGAGCAAAGTACCACATTATTTAATAATATATTCACCATACACTGTAACGTACGATAAATGTGCTCTTAAAGCCAAGTTTTAAAGTAATGTTTTCACTTCTAACTGGGATTGAAATGGAAGGGTTGACATGCAGCTGGACCAAAACAACTACTTACACTCAGGTTGCACTGTTTTCCCTAGCTAACCATTTGTTGGATGTAAACAAATAATTCTACGTTGTACAAGAATGAGATGACAATTCAGTGCAAGTGAGTTTTTTTAAAAACTTCCTGCACGAGAAACCCAGTGGCCTATACAAAGAGAACTTATATCATATCCAACATTGGTGTAACTTGTGGATTAGACCTCTACTGTAGACAAACATGAACAAAACTAAGCCATACACTGTCAAGTAATTCACACTTCCAGTAGATGAGCATTTTGAAAAGTTGTACTCTGGATAGAATAATTTTGGCCTATTGCCATCAAATGCCCATTTTCCACTGTTGGAAGCAATGTCCAAAAAGGGCTGGCCCAAAAAAAGATCCCCAGTTGTCAATACAACTCTGGAGACAGATGCAACTGAATAAACCCTGTTTTACCCAATTGCACTATTTGGTACCTCAAAATTCGTTATTTTATTTCCCACAGAAATATCTGCAATAGCTTCCATTCTAGTAAGTTGAAGACATAAACATTTCAGTCTGAATGAACCAAATTATTTGGGGACAGAGAAGAAAAGTGATGAACAAAGTTCATCTGATTTGGTATAGCAACAACCAATTACTCTTTAGGTAATGGTGAAGTTTCAATGATAAAACTAAGCTCCTAATTCATGGTACAATTTTTCATTACATCGTTTCCTCTAAAAATTATTTTGGGTAAAAAAGTATTTGGCTTATTACGCCTACAAAAAGGCAAATCATTTCGTAATACTAATATTCACTTTTAAATACCAATGAAATTGTTTTACAGAACTTACAATTGTTTCTGGATAAAGTTCAAAAAAAGCAATTTTTTAAAAGTAAAATAGTGCTTCTGAGGTCTTTAAGTATTTTTGGTACAAAAAATAATAGTGTTTTTCTCAATGGTTATTTCAATACTCTGCTGTAAATTAAGAAGAATTGTTTTTCACATCGAATGGTTCCATTAGGCACATTCAAGTAAAATCATAAAATATCCAAGTTAAACAATGACACAGCCAAACATGTGGCTTCATAAAAGTTAAGAGTTCGTCCATTCTCTGGAATGGAATAAAATTGTCACTTCCCTTAACCCGAGACTCGTGGTTTTGTTGTTCATATCCATTTCTAACTTACAGATATAAGTTTCTTAAAAAAAAATTTAAAAAAAAGAGTTCACTTATTCTGCACTCAGAAGAACCAGCGAGGAATCTGCACTTCAAAAGGAAGTGAAACTGAAAACATCAGGTGAAATTTCATAGTAGTTGAGTTGACTCAACACTGGCATCAGATGGACTGAGTGAGTGGTACAGGTTAATGGCCGCCTCCGGGGGCATTGTGTATCCAATCCAAAACTATCAAGGTCATGCTTCCGATCATCACCACTATGCCACTCAACAGGAAGCACAGAGCCTGCAACGAATACACAGAGAAAACCGGTCAGCGAGCAGCACAACATACGTGCTAAACATCCCTCTTTCTACTTTTTGAAATGGCTCATAATTACTTAAGTTACCTCCATTATATAACGTTTTACAAAGCTAAAATTACACCTTGCTAAATATAAACTGTTTCAAGCAATCAAGTTAGCTATAGCACAAAGTAACTGTACCTTTGAAGCCTTCTGAACTTTCACACCTTTTCATTCATCCCTTTGTCTCAACAAATGAAAAGGGAATTTTCTTGCTCAATAAAGTACTTCATATAGAGCTGGACTGGTTTTTTTTGGTGGCAAATTTTTACAGCAAAAATTAAGTCGCGGCCGGGCGCGGTGGCTCACGCCTGTAATCCTAGCACTCTGGGAGGCCGAGGCGGGTGGATAGCTCAAGGTCAGGAGTTCAAGACCAGCTCTGAGCAAGAGCGAGACCCCGTCTCTACTATAAATAGAAAGAAATTAATTG
>CAUYRT010002916.1:0-75200 GCA_963574885.1 Lepilemur ruficaudatus | reverse complement strand
TATATATTTTTAGTTAGCCAATTAATTTCTTTCTGTTTATAGTAGAGATGGGGTCTCGCTCTTGCTCAGGCTGGTTTCGAACTCCTGACCTTGAGCGATCCGCCCACCTCGGCCTCCCAGAGTGCTAGGATTACAGGCGTGTGCCACTGTGCCCGGCCAAGCTTTAGTTTTTTTACCTATAAAATTCATTCTTTTATTTGAGAAGAGAGTATGACATATGTATGCCATTTGATTAATCTAGAAGTGAGAAAGTACTGCATTCCCTAAATATTCTGCTTGGAGAGGGGTTAAAAAGGCCAAGGCTGAAGCAATTATGAATAGTGGAAAACAGGCATTCTCGTAAGCATCATTTGGGTTTAAATACTAATTCTACTAATACTAATACTAACACTAATACTACTGAGGAGGTAGGTATCATAGGGCTTGCCCATGAGACTGTTTCCTTATTTATAAAATGGGATAATAATCGCAATTTGTTCACATGTTGTGAGAAAAAACATGATAATATATTGAATGATAGGCTCATTGTCACTCAGTAGATACTCAGGTAAATGATGATTTAAATCAATCAAGATTTATCAGGAGGAGACATTTAGTTAGTCTGGTGAGAGAAGTCACAGACCATAAGAAAACACAAGACAGTATCAACCCTGATTGCTTAAGATACCCACTGGTACTTACACATCCAAAGATAGCTCTGGGAGGCCACATGTAGAGCCCAGAAATGACATCCTCACTCTGAACATCTGTGAAACTCCCCTTTGGGAGTTGCCGTCAGAATAAATCTTCTTGCTTACATTTTGTGATTGTTGTTATTTAATATCAATATTACTTACTTAGCTAGATCTCCACCTTTCTCCTCAGGCTTAGATCTCAATGACTTTGAGCAGCTTTAAAAGGCCAATTCAATCTTAAAAGACAAAGATAAAAAAAAAATGTGATAAGGACAAGGACATGAAGGTGACATTGAAAAAAGAGCTCCAAAGATGCTGGGATTCACTACAACTAATGTAATTGTTAGACTATAAGCTTGACTTATCAAGAAGCCAAGAAGGTACAAACCACTGATGGTGATTCTCATCAACTGGCCAAGGACGGCTCCCAGTTGCTAAGGATGTAACCACAGCAACAGGCCAGGGCCAGGAGGTGGAAACTTGTGCTGAGCTGAAGTCAAGGATATCCAAACCTGGGAGCTTGTGACAACCTAGAGCTTCAGGGGGTCTCTCAAATCTCCATGCTCTGAATTTGCTTTAGCTGAGATGTGGCAGGATTTATAGTTCTAATCCAGTTCAGCTCTCTGCCTTACCGTTTTAAGTTTGCCCTCACTTCTCTGTTGGCTTCTACTCACAGTGAGACAATTCCATGGTGACTACGGAAAAAGTTATTTAACCTCTCTGAGCTTCAGCTTCTTCATAGGGAAATGGAGGTAATGATAGTACATTCCAGTAGGTTTGTTGTGAGATTACATAAAATAATGAAAATAAAGTGCCTAATGGAGCAGCTAGCACATAGTAGACTCTCAATAAATGATAGCTATTATTATTATTTTTACTCATAGCAGCTGAAAATAGCCCAACCTATCTCAGTGCCCAGCTCAATGCCCAGGAAGCTCAGCTCAATTAGAGGCCTGTTTCTCTTGGATTTACCCAAGAGGTAATGCTGAACAACTCTTCTGGGGTAGGGAACATTTTACAAAATGTCTGCAGTTCAGGTTATGGGAAAAGAGAATAGCATTAAGGGCACCAAGCTGGTTGGATAAATGGGGTATATACATTGAAGTGTGTGGGGTTTTTTTTTAATGATCATGTGCCTTTATACTCACATTTGCTATGGAAATATGGTTTCAGTTTTCATGACTTTTGAACCCATTATCCGTTTCTATAATAATAATAGTAATAATAATAATAGCTAACATTTACTGAAAATTACCAAGGATACTACAAAAACCCTTTGACGGGGGATGCGTAACTGGCTTGGCATCACTATGATGAATAAAATACTGAAGCAAAAAGAGCAGATCTGTCTCCTCCCTTTATTTTAAACTCTGCTCCCCCCACCTACCCACCCGCCCATGCCCTTCACCATTCTGGCACTCACAAGTATGGAAAGCATCATTAAAATATAAGTGCCAGTATTCTACTGGTAAAGTATAGATACAAATGCTTTTATTCACACACCAGCAAATATTTATAAAATGCCTGCTCTGAGGCACTGGCCCAAGGACTGAAGCAGAATATTTCTTCGTGGACCACCTACTCCAGAGGTCTCAGAGTGTCTTACAGATCCACTCCCCTGGACAGTTTACTCTGTTATAGTGAAAAATCTTTTCAACTAAACTTCCCATATGTCAGTTTTTTATTTTTTTTTCTTTTTTTTTAATTGAGACAGGGTCTTGCTCTGTTACACAGGCTAGAGTGCAGTGGTATCATCATATCTCACTGCAGCCTCCAACTCCTGGGCTCAAGTGATCCTCCTGCCTAGGCCTCCTGAGAAGCTGGGACTACAGGTGCATGCCACTGCACATGGCTAATTTTCTTATTGTAGACACAACGTCTTGTCATTGCCCGGGCTGGTCTTGAACTCCTGGCCTCAAGTGATCCTCCTGCCTTGGCCTCCCAAAGTGTTAGGATTACATGTGTGAGCCACTGCACCCAGCCAGTGTTTACATGCTTTAAATGATAACACTGGTTCTATTTTATAGCTTATATGAAAGTGTAGCAATTCATTATAGCAATAGTTCACTGATTGGTAGCAACCGACTAGCTTAGTATTTGGTCTTATTTTTTGGTTTTGGGATTTATCAATACCAGTCAATGTATGGCAAAGAGTAGAGTAATCCTAGGGAACTACCTCTAGAAAACCCAGCTAGAAAGCAACCCATCACAGATGGGACTTTATGAAAGCAGGTTTGAGTTCCTGTCTTTAGAGTCCCAGGTTCCTGTAGCCTAATACAATTTCTAATCATTCAGGAGCTGTGTCACTTGGGATTGTTATTGTGTCATGGTGGAAAAATATAGCTGAGATTGCTGCAGGCTAGTCACTCTTCAAAGGCAAATGAAAGAATGAAAATTCCTCTCTGACAGCTTTTTAAAATAAAGAACTTTTAACTATATGTAGTCCACAATTCAACCTGTACAAGGTGTGCCGTAATTTTTAAGTGTGATTTGTTCTAAAGATGTTTACTGCCAATAAGTTTTGGTTGTGTTTTAGTGCAGACTGTTTGATGTTGGTGGTTTTTGTTTTTCAACTTTCTAGGTAAGGGTGCCACAAAGAATGCAAGTGTAACTTCAAGAAGAGGTAAAATTTTAATACTTTGTTGAAGCACATTGGGATTGTCTCTTCTGAAAGGCTAAGACAGCTTAAAAATTGGCTTTTTCTAAACAACAAAATGAGGCTCAACCCTCACGACATAGATTTGGCAGCTCTGCAGCTTCTTTCCCTAAGTAAAATACCACTGATAACTGCTCCAGTCCTTAAAGACTGGAGAAAACTGACAGCTTTACAGAAATGATGGAGTATCTGACATAACTTTTCTTTATTCATTAACCCAAAGAAGGAAAACATATGAGGAAGAAAAATATTTTCCTGATCATCCAATGTACAATTTTGTAACCAAAATCTATTTTTTACAAATAGAGGCAAGGAAATTTAGAGCAGAGAGAGAGGGAGGCAGCGAGGAAAGGAAAGGGAGGGCGAGTGGGAGAAGATGGTGTGTCTCCCCCCAGTGTTTCTGTGCTCTTTATATTGTCATTAGTTTTTCTCCTGATAAGCATTCTGCCTCAATTCAGGCAATGTATTACACTGAAGAATCTTTTTCATTTAACTCTCCCGTGTCTCGGTTTCTTTATCCTTTAAATGATGATAATGCTCGTTCTGTTTCATAGTGAAGGTGTTAGGATTAATAGTATATTACAGATAAAAATGTTTTCAACTCCCTCAGAAAGGCACAATACAAAGTATTCCCATTGTTGTCATTATCACCAAAGATACTCTGTATTTTGCTGTTATTGCTTCTCAGCTTCCCAGCGTCTAGCCAAAGTATGAGCTTAATGATGGATGTAAAATAATAGAGTTGCAAAAGAACGCAAAGCTCGTCTAATTCAGTCTTTTCTTTTATACAGAATTGGCTAGTGGGGCTTAGAGGTGTTGCTATACTTCTCTAGTCAGTTTCCTAAACAGTGAGTGAATTTTAAGGCTGTTCAGTCAATTCTTCTCTCTATATGTTTATTTACCTCGTGGCTTGAATGACTCAAACTTGAACTACAATTTCTATTCTAAAGTATCTAAAATTGGTATCTCTTTCTCTGACCAGTGTGTTCTCCAATCTCATACTTCTATTTGTTTTCACAACTTTAACAATTAGATAACCGTATTAGTTTTGTAGAGCTGCCGTAATAAATACCACAAACTGGGTGGCTTAAAACAACAGAAGTTTATTCTCTCCCAGCTCTGCATGCCAGAAGCCTGAAATCAAGGCGTCGGTGTCCCTGTGAAGTGCCTGTGACAGAATTCCTCCTTGCCTCTGCTTGGCTTCTGGTTGTTCCGAACAATCTTGGTGTTCCTGGGCTTCCAGATGCATCACTCCCATCTCTGCCTCCATCGTCACATGGCCTTCTTCCCTGTGTGTGCCTCTGTGTCTCCAAGTCTCTGCCTCCTTAGAAAGACACCAGTCATTGGATTTAGGGCCCTCCCTAATCCAGTATGACCTCATTTTACCTTGATTACATTTGCAAAGACCCTATTTCCAAATACAACCACATTCACAGGTATCTGTAGTTAGAGCGTCAATATATCTTTTTGAGTGCACAATTCAACCCACAGCAATAACTCACTCATGTTAAAATCAACATGGTCAAAGTCAACCTCATCATAGTCTTTTAAAATTGCCTACATTTCTGTCAGTAGTATCCCTAATCTTGAAGTCTTCCAATTTAGGAAACAGAGACAATTTTTACATCTTCTACAACACTAGTGCTCTCTATTCAATTTGTCATGAAGTCCTCTTGCTTGTTCTTTGAAATATCCATCGACTTCTTTTACCTTCCATTGTACTGCGTTTGCCCTGGTTCAGTCCTTCAGTTCCAAGTTGTGGTTGGTGATTCCAGTGTCTCCCTTATTTAGTCCCTTCCTACTCAACGTACGGTCCAAGTGCCAGGAACATATCAGCATCAGCTATAAGCTTGGAGAAATAAAGAATTTTGGCTCCAACCCAGACCTGACTCTGATTCTGAATCAGAATTTGCATTTTACTGAGATCACCAGGTGATGCTCGTTAAACTTTGAAAACCCTGATGTGGTTCAATATAAACTTGATGACCACTTAATATTTCCCAAATACCTATCAGGTGGGAAATTTTTATAGTCTCTTCAAATTCTAGCATTATCCAGATTCATTAAACAAATTAAATCATATATGTAAAATGGAATATCATGTCATAATAATAATAAAACTAACAATGATGTTGTCAAAGATCATTAAATAACCTGAAAAACATGCATGATATACTAATTCAAAAATGTAGGTTTTAAGGGACAGGTGGTGCCATATTTTCAGTGTATATGTATATACGAGACCAGAGGAACAGTGGACAATATTGACAGTGGACATTTCTCATGCTGTTGTTCTAGATGATTCTTCTGTTATAAATCATAACAATGAACACAATTAGTTCTATATTAATGAAAAAAAAGTTATCATTAAAAAAAATCCTAGCTTCTAACCTATCTATTCAAATTTTTGTCCCTCAACTTTTTAAGATACATTTACAGTATTGAGAATGGGATGGGACTTCAAATGGTAATTAAGGAGGAAGTGACCTATGGTGGAACCACTCATTCTTGCAAGTCCCCAAGGGAAAGATGTAAATGCATGATAAACTACCACTAGGAGCAGAGGGGGAAGTCAGGAAGTCAAGCTGTGTCTGCGATCCAGATACCGGCATGACTTTGCTCCTCCATTTGTTTAGGCTAAAGTCAGAGTACTGATTTTCTATTGCTGAATAAGAAATCACCCCAGACTCAGAGGCGTAAAATATAGAGTCATCTGTTATCTTACAGTTTTGTGGATTAAGAGTCCAGGTACAGTTCAAAGAGGTCCTCTTCTCAGGGTTTCACAAGGCTGTAGTCTGGGTTTCATCTGGGCTGCATTCTCATCTGGAGACTCAACTAAGGAAGAATCAACTCCCCAGGTCATTTAAGTTGTTGGAAAAATCCATTTCCTTGCAGCCATATGACTGAGAGCCCTGATTTCCTATGAGCTACCAGCTGAAGGTTGCCCTCCAGCCTTGGACACCACCTGCATTCCTTGCCACATGGCTCTCTTTATAGGGAGTTCACAACATGGCTGTTTGCTTCTTCAAAGATAACAGGAAAATCTCTCTTTCCAGTCTGATAAGACAGAATCTTAGATGGGAATGACATCCCATCACTTTTGCTGTATTCTGTTGGCTAGAAGCAAGTCAGAGTCCTGCCTGATCTCAAGGGCAGAGACAGGTCATAACACCAGGGTGTAGAGACCATGGTTGCCATTGCAGAATTCCATCTACGACGCTGAGCAGTCTCCAGAAACAGAGAAAGAACAGGAAGGACAGATAACCCCAAAACCTGTTCCACTGCCTCCTCAGGTCTTCTCAGATAGGAGCTGCTCTTCTAGATGGCTAAAGAGAGGAAAGCTTTTTGGCATCTAGATATCAGAAATACTCATGGAAGACACAGCCACATTTACAGCAAAATCAGCATGGTAGAAGCAAAAAAGACACAACACTCCTGCCCTATTCCTTTGAAGATTTTGTTGTAAAAATCCGGAGCCCAGCTTTGGCACTTCCATTGTTTCAAAGAGCTGTTGTTGATTCTGATGAGCTGCTCAGTGCTTCCTAACACCTGGGGCCTTTCCCTGTCTAGTCACACACAAGCCCTGCTCCGCCTCCGTGTTCACATGAAATCTCTTCTGATTTTCAAGTGAATACTAATTTCTCTCTGCCTGAAATTATATATTTGAATTTTACATATAAATACTACCACACAAGTTAGTAAGTTTTTGAGTTCTCTTTCGTATCTTTTGGATTTTTCTCCTCTACTAACCTATTTCTTCTTCAAGGGCAGAGTTCTTCTCTTATATCAATATAAAGCAGATTGTTGGGTATATCACAGGTATATAATTTAGTTTCATTAGTTGGTTAAATTTAGAAAATATAGACAGAGAACAGGCACAGTACTTCATTTTCATTGTGGTACTTAACTTGTATTCAGAAAACTATTGTTTTAGATGAGAATATACTAGGGACACAATATGTCATAGTGGACTGTTCCTGAACTTTAGATATTCATGTACAAAGGATTTCATTTTTTGCCATATTTGTGTATTATATGTATTTTCACTTACATATTATTTTTCTTTAAATTGACTCTTTTATTTGACCTCAACCTAAACAATAGAATCAATAAAAATATGTATTTCATATGCTAGTTATACATTTTACATTTTTCAATTTCATATGAAAGTGTATAATATTGAAATGAAGTATTGCCCACGTACTGCCTACAATTATTTCTCGTACCATCAATATTGCTTATATAACTTGTTGGGAATTACTGGTATGGTGCAAAACATTTCTAGTCTCAGAATGTGGCTCTACCTCTTTCAAACCCTGGTCTCCTGAGCCCTAAACTATAGGATAAAGATAACAAGTACTATGTACTAGGTAAAGGTCTAAGTTCTTTATATGCATTCATTTTATTAAATCCTCAGAACAACTCTATGTTACCATCCTCTTTTTTCCAGATAAGGAAACTGAGGCACAGAGAAGCTAGGTAACTTGCTTTAAGGTCACACACTTAGTAAGCCAAGATCAGGGATTTGAACCAAGACAGTCTGACTCCAGAGTCTATTCCCTTAATTGCTTCATACGCTGCTCCCATGGTTTAACCTGGTATTGTAAGTGTTAAACGCAAAACAAAATGGTACACACGCACACACACACACACACACACACACACACACACATCCATCTCATCTAGCACCAGACCTAATTTATAGAAATAATTCAATACAATTTAATAATCTTTCCAGAAGGCATATTGGTATATTTTATTTCATCCTTTCATAGGGATGACAAAATGGTGTTATATTAATCCTCAAACCTCACACTAGGTAAGTCCGAGGGTTTCTCATTGAGGCAACTAAGAAAACCTCAGAAGACTTTCCAGTGGGGTTAGGGAGCAGAAGTGCATCTGATTTGAGGAATTGTACATTGATCCCTGACACAACAAAGGTGGCTTAAATTGACCTTCCTGAAAGTTTGCAGGTCGTGAAGACCAATTAGTTGCTACCGTGTCAATAAGTGCAAATTGCTGTAGGTTGTCGGTGAATAGGGAAATCTCCACCGGGTCAGTGCCCAGGGCAATGAGGTACTAAAGCCCTGCAGGGGGTTTGAAGGCAGACACCTTAAAAAAAGCCAGGACTGTGCTGGGCTGTGGCGCGCCACCCATAAACTGGTACTGTGTTTCAGCTACTTCCTCAGCCTCTGCCTGTAAAATCAAGGTGCCTATCTCAGCCTCTCCATCACCGTGTGGTCCAGATTAATTTCATTTTAGGGATTGTATTCTCTTTACACATGGTACAGCAACTGAGATGAGACAGAATTGCTCATTTTGTGGAACTTTTGATTATCAGTAAAACATCAAGATATGACTAATTAATGATCCTTCCTCCCAAACAGTCTTCGTTTTAGAAGATTTCATTTTAGAGTTAACAGAAAAGAAAATAGATAAATAATCTCTGAGGGGAAATGTAGAAACCAAATAAATATTCAACCGTTTTTAAAATAAAACAATTCAGAACTCAACCTAGACATCCATTGTGGTACAGTACAGTTAAAAAAACCCCCACTCAATTAATGATGCATATACTGTCACAATAAACAGAGTTAACCGAGATAATTAAAAGTATTTTTATTCAGTTAATAAGATAAAGTGTCACAGTTGAGAATGATTACTGTGAACTCCTGCAAATAGTGTAGAGCAGAACACCTTGTCTTTGTAAAAATATAACTATATCCAACAATTGCAACATGTTTTATTCATATGGTGTTTATGTCTGGGTATGTCCAAGCTATTTGCTATGTGAACAGTCACACTTGATAGATCCAGGAGGGAATTTCTTGGTACAATGAACAAAAAGAGCTATTTTGTTCTTGTGCTCCAACCTCAGACCAAGGGGGAAAAAAAAACTGTCATAAAAATATGGTCACCTTTCTGCCTTTAAAACTGTGCTAGTGCCTCGGGAAGGATTCTCAGAATGTAAAAAATTTGGTGACATTACATGGGAAACTTTCTGCTCTTCCCTGTAATAGTCAATCTTGTTGAGACAGTAGCCTCTGAGCGGACTGAGAGCAGCGTCTCCTGAGGAATGGCGCGGGATTCAGGCGCAACAGACCCTCAAAAGCATTACATGGCAACCAAGAACTGATTTTTTTCTGCTAAAACTTTACTCTTTAGTTTTGTTCCTGGATTCTTTGATACAGCTAAATGTCTATGTAAAGTGCTATAATCCAAACTACCTATGATGAAAAAAAATAAATCACTTAATAAACCTATTTAATGATGTTTTACTTTCCCTGTCTTCCCCAGGCTGCAAAGACAAAGATATACTCTTTATAATTGGAAAGCAAAAAAAGCAACATAACCTTTAACAATAAAGCTTTTCGTTATGTAGCTGTAAAAATTCAGCAATTGAAAATAAAAGAGGGTTATGACCAAGCGGAAGGTCTATAGCCAACTAAGGTTATGCCCTGGGGTGTTGCTCCTTCCACATTTCAAGGGTAACATTAGGTCACCATCAGAAATAAGAGTGGGTGGAATTTTTTTGTTGCTCATTTTAGTTCCAGTGACCCTGGCAAAGGGCTACTTACTGAAGTGTGTTTGTTTATGGAGGTAATTCCACAGGGAATACTTTAGACTATGCTACAGGAATGGTGCTTGCAATGGAAAAATGCCTTTTAAAAAAACATTGACATAACATCCGAGCTCTGCTACCTCTCTGGTACAACTAAGAAGCCAAGTTTGTTCTTGAAAAGGAAAAGGTTTTTTGTGTGGATTATGTGTCCCATATCAACATCCCATATCATATAAATCCATGGTTATTCACATTCCAGATGGAGAGCAAATACTCAAAAGCAAAACAGGAAATGAAAAACTAAGACTATTACCAAAAGCCACGAAAGAAAGCTGTTCAGCTGGCAATTTGGGAAATTTGAAATAGATAACCCAAGAGAAGGATGCACGTACGTGGTGCTGCCTGCCATCTTCCCAAGAGTCACATCGACTGACGTTCAATGCGGTGATACATATAGACTGATGTTCAGTGAACTTGCCCATGGAAGTGAGTGCCTAACCTCTTTGAAAACTAGAATTAGATACTAATGAGTAGGCAGTCTCAAAGTGAAAGGGCTCACAGTGCTGAACACTCGGAATTAGTAGCTTTATAAAACAGAGCACTTGAGGCAAATTGGCCTTAAGGAGTGAACAACTAGAAAAGTACGATTTTTCTAAAAACCACCTTCCCTGAGCTGACTGTGACTACACAGTACCTGAAAAAGAAATTGAGGCCCAAAAATGAACCAGTGGTCAGAAATAGCCTGACTTTGAAATATTGAAAATTTTGGTAGATGAACTCAGATGATTAGACCTGCCTTGTATTAAGGCAACCTGGGCCACTCCTGGGTCCTCTGCTTGACGCCTGTTGGAACCGAGAGGGGTGAGCATCGTGCTGTAGGCGCCCTTGCTGAACAACGTTAAAATTCAGTTTCAAAAGCTCTGTCAGGGAGCCTGTGAGAGTTCTCAACAGTGTCCCTTCCTTTTATGTTTGGTAATTTTGCAGTCCCCACACTTGTTGAGATGCTGATCTCCAAGCACTTCTAGGGATGGCTCTGGCGGTGAGTGTGGTAGCAGAGAATAAGGCTGACTCTGTTTCAGACCTTGACACTGGGTGGAAGTGGGGAAGGGTGAAGTTGGAGAATGCGGTGGGATAAAGCATGGTATGGTAGAGTGATTGGTCTATGCAATCCGAAGCTGTCTGTTTGGACACTCCCAACGTAACCAGGTAAAGGGATGTCTATACTAGAACCACTTTCTAAGATGCCATTTTAGAGATGGGAAAAAAGTTAAAACATAAGCTCTGGATTACTTCCCTCTAACTATTCCTCCCAACTAGAGTTTAGTTTAGTTTCCTAGAGACCAACTATTTTTCATTTTTCACTTTTGATTTTTACTTTTTTGTGGTCCCTGTAGCAGTGTCAAAAACTTAGATGGGGCCTCAAAAAATGTTTGTTGAAGAGGTGCATGGAAAGGCAAAATCTAGGAACCGTGATGAGATTGGCCTGCAGAATTCTGTGTTTGTCTTCACCGCCTTTTTATTTACTGATACCTGCTTTTAGAGTTGCCTCCCGCAGTGGTGACAGCCTCTCCCTTTTCTTACACGTCATTCCAGTATGCACATGAGCCCTGGCTTTTGCTTCTTGCAGAACTAGAGGTGGAACTGAGCGATGGAGAGGCAGGGGTGACTGGAATACTTAAGGAAAATGTCTGTGATTACTAATGCATTTCCAGATTTACATGAAATAAAGTCTCTGGACCACTGGGGAGACACCTGGTTTCCATGCAATGAAGAAGGCTTTGATGCCATGCAATCTGGTTTCAGAAGCCTCTCTTTCCAACACACACACACACACACACACGCACACACACACCGCCTAGCAAACTATGGAATGAAGAGATTGATTAGTTTATCATCCATTAAAGCATCTGACTGAAGAACACAGTGAACAAGAACAACAGCATTGATTTACACGTGCCTCCTCAAGAAATATCTTTTTTGGACCCCGTATATGTACCTTTTAAGGGATTAAATCACAGGGTTAAGGCTCAGAGGACCAAGCTAGAGGGCCCAGGTCCTGCTTAGTCAAAGCATTTTTTTTTTTTTTGGTCTATTTACCTTGTACACAGATACGGACTAAAGTGTACCAAGGAAGTTTCAAGGAGTTCAGAGGTATTACGCCAATAACAATCAGCATATTGAACTAAGTGGAAGTGTTCAGGGAGGGAAGTGCCGGAGGCAGTGATGGGTCTGGTTTTATTTAGCGCATTTAATAATGATCTGGAAGAGGGGAAAACACATTAAAATCACAGATTATACTAAATTGACAGGTGGTGTAAACACAAACGAGGGCAAACAAAAGGATATAAAGAATTTAGAGCAGAAATGAGATTCCGTCAGGAAAAAAGTACACGCTCACATCTGTGCAAAATATCTTAAATCAGCAATGGAAATTGTTTTAAAAGTCATTTGGCTCAGAAAATGTTCATAGGCATTGCTCACATTTATTAAGTTCTAACCCCTCCCCACTCCTAGCTGTTTTTACTCCGTCGGATCACACTGTTTATCCCTATCATTTAAAAACACAATCTGATCGTGTCACTTCTCTGTTTAAAGTCTTTTAAAGGTTTTGAATTCCCTTCAGGATCTAGTACAGCTCCTCAGCCCTGTAGGAGACCCCTTCTTCACGATGCTTGTTCATCTTCCCAGCCTTTCCCAGGTCTGTCTGCCCTGCACTCCTCACTGCTCCCAGGCTGAATTATTTGTGGTTCCCTGATTGCATCCCACCTTATTACTGACTGCGCCATCTGCTCAGAGCACCATTCCTTCCTCTTTTCTGGGTTATCTCCATATGACCTTCAAGATTGAGTTCTGGCCTCACCTCCTTCACAGGCGTTCAAGCATGGAAACATCCCCGCCCCTGAGTTTGTTTTGGTGCCTTCCTCGGCACCACCATCACACCCACTGGCCACTTCTAACACAACAAGCTGACAATGATAATGGCTGTATTTATTGAGCACTTAATTATGTTCCAGGCTCTGTGCTATGTATTTTACATGCATTATCTTTGTAATCATCACAACAACCTTAGGAGGCAAGTATAATGATCTCAGTCCTACAGATAAGGTAATTTCATGTTAGGTTAAGTAACTTGCCCAACATTGAGCAGCTGCTCAGTGGCAGAGCTGGGATGCAAAGTGCTTCCAGAGTCCATACCCCTAAAATTGTGCTATTATAAACATTTGTTTCCTTGTCTGTCTCCCCTACTTGTATACTCTTTTTGAGGACAAGCCCATGTCATGATCACCTAGCATCTATAGTACCCTTCATGGCACACACAGCTTAATAACAATAACAAAGATAATTAATATATAATGAGTGCTAATTATGTTTTTATTAATAGTCATCCCGACAGGTGCGAGGTGATATCTCATTGTGGTTTTGATTTGCATTTCTCTGATGAATACTAACACTGAGCATTTTTTTCTTATGCCTGTTGGCTATTTGTATGTCTTTTTTTGGAGAAATGTCTGTTCAAGTCCTTAGCTCATTTCTTAATTGAGTTAATTAGTTAGTTTTGTTTTTGGTTTTGGTTTTTTTTCTTACTATTGAGTTGTCCTCACTCTTTTTGACGTATTACTTTGCATTCTCACTTGACAAAAAAATGGGCATAATATAGCTTAGGTTTTCCCAATAAACAATTGCCAATGAACCCCAACTTAAAATACATGGAAAAGATACAAGAAAAGGTCTGAGTACTTTAAAAAAATTTATAAATAAATACATGGGAGAGACCAAGTACTATGTGCATAATGCAGGCTCAATGTCTAATTTTTGTTAGGCCCATTGATCTGCTCTCCCAGAGCCATTCAGATTCACTTTAAGCTTTAGTCTCATGACTACTTGCCTATTTTTTTGGTACATGTTATTTTTGGTACCTCTTACTTTTATCAGCACCTCTTATCTTGGCTTTTACTATTGTTACCTGTCAAGGTTTTCTTATTTAGAAGGATCAGGCCCGGCGCGGTGGCTCTCTCCTATAATCCTAGCACTCTGGGAGGCCAAGGCGGGTGGATTTCTCAAGGTCAGGAGTTCAAAACCAGCCTGAGCAAGAGTGAGACCCCATCTCTACTAAAAATAAAAATTAATTGGCCAACTAAAAAAAATATATATATATAAAATTTAGCCAGGCGTGGTGGCACATGCCTGTAGTCCCAGCTACTTGGGGGGCTGAGGCAGGAGGATCGCTTGAGCCCAGGAGTGTGAGTTGCTGTGAGCTAGGCTGAAACCACGGCACTCTAGCCCGGGCAATACAGTGAGACTCTGTCTCAAAAAAAAAAAAAAAAAAAAAGAGAAGGATCAGCAGGATCCAGGACCTGGGTGGTGCCCATGAGATATAATGAGAGGCATGTGGGTCTGGATTGGAAAGAACACTTCCAATCCAGGTGTGCTGCCGGGGCATCACTTTCCTTCTCTGCATTTCTGTTTCTCACCTACAAAGTGGCTTCTCAGGTGTTAAACTGTGGGCCAGCTACATCACCGTTAGCAGCGGGGGCTGGAAAAATACTGATTCCTGGGCCCCAGTCACAAGGATTCTGATCCTGCAGGTTTAGGGCAAGGCCTTAAATGTAGTGTTTTATTAAAGCTCCCCAGGTGGTTTTGCTGCAGTGAATTTTCACATGCCACTGGACTAAATGATTTGTAGCTAAGAGATAATGTGATTTATTATCCAGGCTTACTTCCTGAAGGCTCAGGAAAATATATTTTTGTTAAAATTGGTAATTTATACGTGCTAAAGCCTCTAAGATGAGGGCTTTGCATGTAGTAGTCTCGGTGAGCATGTTTCATATTTATCACATTCACAAATGAGGCCTGTGTCATTAGGAATGCTTTTTATAGTAATAAAAGAAATAACTAACATCATAAAGCGGCAGTTTTACCTGATTTAAAAACTTTTCACATATATTACTTTATTCGGTGTTCACTTCATAGATTATTTCCTTTTACAAATGAGAGAACTGAGACTGCCAGGCGTGTCCAAAATCATCGGGTGAATCAGGAGCCCAGCTAGGATGTGATCATGTGTCTTCCGAGTCTGAGGCCAGGCTGCATTCCACTCCTCAACAACTGCCATGTGGGCTTCTAGTCTTTGCATCAAGAAGAGCTGCATTTTATTTTCACACAAAAAAAAGCTTTTTAGAGTCTTTAGATAAGAAGGATAGGATTTTTGATTGCAAACTGCTGAAAGGCATGAATAGCATAACGCTGCTGAAGCCTTTATTATGCTCTAGCAATTTCTACAAACTCTGAAAAAATTTGCTACCCTTGGTGGAAAAAACTGGCTTGAGAACCACTGGTTTAGAGTTTGTGGCCTTCTAGGTAGATCCTGGTCTGTGTGTTGAGGATCTCGTTCTATGTTATTATTGCCCCTCTGCCCACTCTCTCCAAAAGCGCATTTCTCTCTCCATCCCCCCATCTTAGCTGACGGCATCACAAGCAGCCTAGTTGTAGAAGCCCCAGACGAAGATCTTGATTCCTTTACCTTCGTTCTGCCTCGTAATTTCTTTTCATCACTAAGTTTTAGTGGCTGCACGTCTGAACGTATCCCCAGTTTTTCCATTTCTTTCCACCTCTGCTAACACCAACTCAGACTACCATAATCTCTTTTATGAACTGCAATAGCCTCCTAAGTGGTTTCGCAGACTCCTCTCTTGCCCCCTGCCTTCCATTCTCCTCACTCAGCAGAGACCTCTTTGAAAATGTAAATCTGATCTCACTCCACTACTTAAAACTCTGCAATGAATTCCCATTTCATTTGGAATAAAATCCAATCTCCATAACTGGGCCTCCATGATTGAGTTTCTCTGGGCACCCCCCTGACCCCATCTTCTCTCCTCCTGATGGTGTCCGTTCCTTGAACAGACTGAGCTCACTTTCCCATTGGAACCTTGGCACCTCCTTTTATCTCTGCCTGGAATGCACTTCACCAAAACGTTCTTAAGTCTAGCTGCTCTCTTCACTCAGATGTTAGCACGAATATATTTACATATCCCCGTCCTTCTTCTAAAGACCTTCTCAAATAAACTCCAAGCCACTAACCTCTTTTGTTTCCTTAATAGGACTTAGAGAGGCCACACTGTAATTTACATAAAATGCATCCGAACAGATCTTATGCTCTAAGGAGGGTCAGTTGCAGGCACAGCCCAGGTGCAGCTAGCACTCTAATTAGGAATTCCCTCCCTCAGAGGTGGGTGGGAAGCTGTGAGCTGACACTGAAAGGCCACACTCCAGAGGCGGCTGCTGCAAGCAAGCGCTTCAGCTGTCTTTATCTCTGATACAGATGTTCCACTAATTAGCATAGTGAATGTCAGAAGTGGATTTTTATTGGTGAAATTAGCACCTTGTTAATTAGCACAATGAATGCTAGAAATGGGCTCTCATTGGAAAATTCAAGGTGGATATGTCAAAAATATTTTGGTTATATACCCCAGCCTGGTATGAACAAGATATGGAAAACTAGAAAACCCTTTATTCTTAGGACTGGAACACAAAGCTTGATCTCTGAATCTCCCGTGTCCAGACATCGGTTTAGAAGACTATGGATGGCCTGACCCTGACCATGAGGTGGCGAAACTGCCTCTGGAATACTGTCACGTGAGTCTTGAGTGAACCTTGCATGTGAGATTGTGGCAGGGGTACTTAAAAGGACAGAGAGGTGGCACTTTATCAAGACACAGACCAGGTTTTGTTAACTGTCTTGTGCCTATTGACTAATATATTCTATTTAATAAAGTCCTTACATGTGGCAGAATTTGTTGTGAGCCTTGCTTTCATTTATAACCTAAAAGCAAGGTTGTAGGAGGAGGCGCTCACCCTCATCCATCTCAAAGCTTGTGATGGTAACTATTACCTACCAAAAAGAACACAAGAGTTATTTGTATCAAATGAGCTTAGGTATAATTTATAAGAATTAGTGGATAAAATTCACTTGTATGTGTATTTATTCATGTTTATTTGTTTCCTCCCTGTCCTGCCTCCCCTCCCCTCAAGGCAAACTTCTCAAGAGAGCAGAGGTCTTAGGTGACCTCTTCCCAGAATCTTAACCATAGCCCGGGACCTAGAGGCACTATTCTGGGCAGGCAATAGTGGCAACAGTGACATTAAATTTCTGAAAAGAGAATAAAAGGAGGGGGAAAGAAAAGGCAAAGAGAACAGAACAGAGAAACTGGGGTAAGGAATACTGAGGAGAAGAATGAGGAACAGGTGCCTGCAGTGAAAGTCAGCAAACAAGAGTTCTTAGTCTCTTTTCTTTTCTCTTTTCTTTTCTCTTTTCTTTTCTTTTCTTTTCTTTTCTTTTCTTTTCTTTTCTTTTCTTTTCTTTTCTTTTCTTTTCTTTTCTTTTCAGATAGAGTCTCACTCTGTGGCCTGGGCTAGAGTACCATGGCATCAGCCTAGCTCACAGCAACCTCAGACTCCTGGGCTCAAGTGATCCTCCTGCCTCAGCTTCCCGAGTAGTGGGAACTATAGGTGCACACCACCATGCCTGGCTAATTTTTTTCTATTTTTAGTAGAGACAGGGTCTCACTCTTGCTCAAGCTGGTCTCGAACTCCTGAGCTGAAGGGATCCTCCTGCCTTGGCCTCCCAGAGTGCTAGGATTACAGGAGTGAGCCACTGCGCCCAGCCTAAGAGTCCTTAGTCTTAAGCAGGCAGTGTAGAAAAGTAGCGGAGTTGTGCATTCCAAAGCGTGTTTCTTGGAACACTGGCCCAGAGAGAGGCTCTGAGGACAAGCATAGTGAGTGGTTAAATGAGGTGAGTAAGGATTGCATAAACTGCTCCCTCTTAAATATCCACAATGCACATGAGCATATTAAAGGCTCTGAGAGGCATTTTAAGGAACACACACACACACACACACACACACACACACACACACACAATAAGCCTAGTTAACTTAGTTTTACCTGGTATTTCCCAAACTTATTTGAGCAGGATGCTCTTTTTCCGTGTGACATTTATTAACAAACTCTAAAGACTCTAGCAAAGCATAACAGATGTGGATAGGAAACTGGCAAAAAAAAAAACAAAAAAAAAGAAACCAGTGCTTTCATTATCCTGTGATGCTGGCTCTGAAGCAAGAGTCTAACCTGCCCTTCCCGTGCGGCTCGTGCATGGAGAGCATCTGCAACCGGGTTCTGAAGCAGTCAGGGCAACAGCTCTCAGACTGTGTCTACCTTCTGACCCACCCTTCACCCAGAGAAAGGGAGATGGACCCAACAGCTGAACCTTCCTGAAGCAGAAATACTGAGAGATAACTAGGAGCAATCATGCACTGAAAATCAGATATGAACGTGCTACCCAGTCTAGCAGAAAAAATGAACCCATGAGAGTTGCCAGTACAGTGAAACCCACTTACTACATCCTTTTAAAGATCAGCCTAATGCTCACACATGCACAGTGCTTTCTCTCCCTGGCCCTCAGAGAAATATTATGAAGGTGTTTCACTTTAGTAAGGTTCATGAGTTTATGGCCTTGAGAATGCCCTTGAGAATAAACTCTAGGGACTCAGAGGGAGAGAAAAAAAGCTACTTTTGATGGATTTGTCTCCATCTCCTTTCCATAATACTGCAACTAAAACATCGGAATTAGTGAAATTTTCTAAACTCAGTAAGTGCTAAAAGGAGATGACTGTTTTTTTTTCTCTTATTATCTTTAGTTAAGTAAAAATTAAATCGTGTCAGAAAGGCAAATACATTTTGGGAGAGACACCTATAATATAAATACTCCAAAATACATACAGTTACACTGCTAAATTTTTGAATAACACAAGGGATATGTGATGATATGCAAAAGTAAAAAAGAAAATAATAACAAAGGGAAGATGCCATTTCTTACTTCCGTTATGTCATGTGCTCTGTTCTTTCCATTTGGGACTCTTTGGTCTCATTTTTGCTTCACTAATTGTCATCCATCTTTACATCCAAAGTTTAGATGACATTTACTTTGGCAAGGCTTTCCCCAGTCACCTGCCTAGTCTAGGTTAGAAAAACTGGGTTGTGCACCCCCACTGTAACTTCCCTATTTAATTGCTGGTTTACCACTAGACTATAAGCTCCTTGATGGCAGAGACTGCGTGCATCTCATTCACTGGTAAGTCCTCAGAGCCTAATGCATTGGTTGGCAAGAAATAGATGCTTAATAAATTGGTTGGTTAACATAGTTTTGGTTTAACTCAGAGTGTGACCTACATTTTGATACTCAGTGTTGCATTTGGGAAAACCTACCTCAGCACAATTATTAATTCCATGTTCATACATATACATAGTCACTCAGAGAAAGATATACTCCAGGGATTGGCTACAGGGTAATTTAACCAGGACTCAAAGAAAAGCTTAGTTTAAGAATCATAGAAATTAGAAAATAAAGAGTTAAGAGATGAAGTTGGTATAGTCATCTTGAGTTCTGCAAGTTCACAACAATGATTCACTTCATGAAAGCATTGTTTTTGGTTATAAAGTCAAAGTTAGTTGACCAAGAGGCATTTCATTGTTTAAAATGCTTGATTCGTTAAAATGTACAATGGTTTGCTTTGAGGTTTTCTAGTCACATGATTGCAGAGGTCAAGCACTTTTGTGAAAGCCACAGATGAATAAGCAAAAAAGAAAAAAAAAAAAAAAAGACAGACAAACCTAGGTTATAAACACGCACACACATACACACACACAAAAGTTGCTTCTCTTGAGAAATTCATTTGCATGTGTGTTTGCATGACTATATTTGGGTGTAAGTTTGTGAGAGACAGGAATGAAAAGAAAGAGAAAAAAGAAAGAGATGAAAGAAAAACAAAATAAAGAGGCAGAAAGAGAAGAAATTGAGTTCACAGCCAAATTCTTGGGTACCTGGTACAAATAAATTAACCAAACAAAAACAAACAGCTATTTGGTTGATATAAACTGAACTGGAGTGTGTGTATGTGGGTGTTTAGGGTTGTTTCTTGGTAGGCTGTTATGTTCATTGGCCTATGTGTAAGTTGTATCGGGTGTCTATGATAAAATTCCTCACTATACAAATAAATACTAAAGCGATTTGCTGATGACCAAAATTTGGTGGCACATTGCAGAAAGATCAAATGAAATGAAATAGTTTAGAATGTTTAGTAGAATTTGTCGTTAGACAGCAAATGTGTCTTTAGAGCAGAATCAAGAGAATGCAGAAGAATGCGAATTTTTCAAAGTCAAGTCTCAGAGTGCTCAGTTTGAGTTCACTACAAACTGTCTTCACTTTATTCTAAAAAAAGCTGCCTGAGCATTTGGAGAGGTGCAAAGACGGGACAGAAAGACAGAGGAGCTCACGACGAACTATAAATCTTGATGCTTAAATTGAGTGGAGGTGAGTTGAGCCAGTACAGCGTAGTACTTGCTAAAAAAACATGACAAATGGTGTTTCCATTTGCAAACGTCATTTACAATTGGCCATTAATAAAGGGGTTGGGACAGGGATAGCTTCTTGCAGAAGTTTTAAAATTTCAGTCATCAAATTTAGCCTATTTCATTTAATTCCATTTAAGAGCTTTGAGTTGATTTGATTCAAATACGTATAAGGTATCAAATGGAAAACATTTTGGTAATTTGCATGGCTATTTTCAAGACTGCAAAATCTAATCGTTACAGACAATAGGACCAGGCTGTCGGCAATGGAAATAAGGCACCAAAGCGACTGATGTAAATCAGTCCTTGATGAGTTAGGTTTCTCCCAAGATAACCCAAATCAGTGCAAGATCCTTGCTCACAGAGCTGATGCTCATGGAAGTAGCTGGTGGCATCGCCAGAAAACTGCAAGTCCCGCCTGGGGCCACGGCCTGTCTACATGTGGCACACTCTCGATGCTGTCTTTCTACCATGAAGAAATAAACCGTTTCATCTTCTGAAGAAGGGTCTCAACTTGTTTCATTATTTGGGGGCTTAGTTTAAATTCCTTTTCCTTTAAGTGTCTTTGGGATGACTGTTAGATTCCTTGCTCTCTTGGTATCTTGGAGATCCACTGAGAACTATCATTATTGTAATTGTGGCCATAACTGTCTTGTTTTGGGGCCATCTGCTCTTCTCTCTTGAATAATATAGTTTGTCACTGGGCACACATAAATCACAGCCGGGATAGTTTTCTCTCTTCCTGACTTGACAAACACCAAGCACATTTAGAATTCAGCCTTGTAATTAAGCAGGGCCCAGTCTCCACAGGCAGGGCTGATACAAAGGAATTTGTAGCCTGGGGGAAGGGCTCTTCTGGTTGACCTTGGATGGCAGGTAGTATAGCATCTGAGGGAATTGCTGCTTCTACGCTGTCCTCATCTGTGACCCTAAATCATGTCCCTGGATTATGTGGTTAGTTGGATACTGGACACTAAATTTGGAGAGAAAAGACCTGAGTCTCAATTTCGTCTATAAAATTTCCTATCTTGGAGGAGGAAATGCGGTGATGATGTGTAAGTGCTTTGTTATCTAAGGAAGAACCAACTGGTGATAAAAAAGAATAAACATCTTTCTCAAAGTGTGTGGATGTACACGTGTGTGCATTTGTACATCTGCCCTCTGTGTTGTGGTTTATAACAGGGATACTTTTTCATTGTTTTCTCCTCTCCTTCCCCTATCCAAGAACCTAGAGCTCTCCAGTGCTAACCACACATGGCTCAGCTCAGTCCTAATGTGCTGTGTTCTCTCTGTGAAGACATTGCTGCAACAACAGACAAGATTTGACCTGTCACCTGGACTCTCAAAGACAGTCCCCTCGGCAGGGTGAATAATGGTCTCGATTTGCCCGTGACAGTCCCTATTTTAGCACAGAAGTTTTGTATCCCAGGAAAGTCCCAGACTTGAAAGCATCTCAATACTTAGTACTTGCTTATGAAATCTCAACAGTGTAAGACAGTTGCTTGCAGTTGGCACTGCTCTCTGTTTCTCTGGCAATCTGATTTGACCTTAACTGTTTATTTGAGTCTATCGTGCTACGCTCTAACCTGCAGGTTTGTGCTGTGCTCTAAGCTGCAGGTTTTCAAGCTGAATCTCACTGAAGAACAGGGATCCACGGAGTGCCCCATATGGGGAGTGGAGGATGAGGACCCCCAGCCCCGATCTTACTATTTCAACCAAAGGAGCTCATCCATGTTCTACTGAAGACATTGGATTCTATTTACCATTGACTAGGCAAAAAATATGTTCCTTTGCTTAACAAAGTTCAAGGACCATAGCCCTAACCAAGGTACTAACTTTATTTACGTTCTAATTAAATAAGCCAGACAATTCACAGAAAGAAGGGCAATAGGACTCTCCTTGGGTAGAATAGCCTTTGCTTTTGTCCATTCTTTTTTGGAGGTAAAAGATGATACATTTGTCTTAGTATGTAAGAACTTTCTGGCATCCTGTGGGTCAGTCTGTGCATTGGCATATGGACTTGGTGTTATTATAGGTTGATTTAGTCATGAAAGAGATTTATTGTGTAGATATGCATCTATATTTTCTGTAAAACAAGTAATTATGTGTTGCAGTGCACACATCATCACACACATACACACATACACACACACACCCCTCGTTAGAAGAACCAAACCTTGAACTGGACCCTGTAAGAGAAGTATGATAAAGTTCTGAGATTAAAGAACAAATGACCAACTGAGATTTCTTGGGCTTGGGTTATGACAGAAAAGCCAAATTTCAGATTAGATTTGGAGAGATGAACTAAATATTTTAAGCCAAAGAAAAAATTTTTAATGAAAATTCAGAGAAGTAGGAACAGCCATTGAAGACATGAGAGAAAGAGAGAGAGAAAGAGAAAGAGAGATCTATCTTTAAGTCTTTGATTCTCTTCCTTTTTCCACTCATCCATTAACTTTCTCCCGTCATGTGCCAATATATCAACCCTAGCCTTCCTCACTTTACCGCCAATGATTCCTGCACTCTCTTATTCTGCTGGTTTCTGCTTGTGTTGGCCACATCATTTTATTTTATTTAGAAATGGGGACTTGATCTTTCACCCAGGTTGGAGTGCAGTGGCCTGATAATAGCTCGAATTTCTGGGCTCAAGCAGTTCTCCTGCTTCAGCCTCCCAAGTAGCTGGGACCACAGGTGCACACCACTGTGCCAGGCTAATTTTTAAATTTTATGTAGAGATGGGGTATCACTATGTTGTCCAGGCTGGTCTCAAACTCCTGGCCTCAAGCAGTCCTCTTTCCTTAGCCTCCCAAAGTGCTAGGATTACAGGTGTGAGCCACTGTGCCTGAGAGTCATTTCATTTTAATCGAATTAACTGCTTCACATATTTTAAATTAAAAAATAGCAAAAACTATATATTGAGAGAGTTTGGCTTGAAACACAGGAAGAGTCAGGTCTTCATTACTGTTTACAGTTTGTAGACTGGAATTAATTCAGAGTGGTGCCCAGCCGGTGCACTCAGGGTCCTCCACGCTCAGCCCTGTCGCACAGACACTCTCTTTTCCCGTAGCATCATTTCTTGGACTGTTCTCTCTTCTCTTTTCTCTCATTCAGCCTTTTTTCCCCCGTGTACACATTTTCCGAGCTCTGATGCTCACTAAACTGTTACAAGGCTCTTTCCTTCCTGATTGAAGACATAGGCGGGACAGAGAGGAATTATTTCTGAAATAGGAGGGGAACGCCGCTGTCACATTTGTGGAATGATGAGAAAACATCTGAGGGACTCTGTGGAGGACATTATTAACTGGGAAGAAATTGGCCACTCTCCCAGATGAATCTAGACTATTTCAGGGGCTTTCCTTGTGCTACATTCTGTTAGTTTTAAAATTTTCTTTTTTATCTTTTTTTTTTTTTCCTGGCAAACCTGAAGAGTCATTTTGGGCAGAAATGAAATGGCTTTAGTCAGATTATCCTTCCACAGGACACGGGCGATAGGGATTGTATGTGCATGTGCTAATATGATTCTAAATGCTTTCAAACCATTCTGTTTAATTCTCTCGGTGGCATGTAGTTCCTGGTGGACAGGCACCAAATTGATATGATCAGTGCTAAAGTGAATGACTCTCCTAGTCCCCAGCAGCATCTGACCGAAGTGTCAAAATACAACTGTGCACCAGTGGTGTTGCTGTGTGCAAGAAACCCTTCGGCACACTATTGACATCACAAGCAAATTAAAAGACTCAGCAAAGTTAATATTCTCACATTACAACAACATCTCCTATAAATTATTAAAGCCCACACAATTTATTACCCATGTTGGGGGGTGGGAAGCAAGTTGAATCATGAGCCATACTCCTTAATGATTTATTTTTTTGGTCTTCAGTGTGTTGAGGTTTGTAAATCATCCTGCTCAACTCTGCACCGCGCCAAGGAAAAAGCAGTTGCTAGTCATGCCCTCCTCTCCCCGATGACCACCTGTGCTCGCGATGAAAGCACACTCATTACTTTAGCATCTTGCAGCGGCCTCTCTGTTTCAGACTGGCTGTTCCTTTTCATTACTATACTGCTTAGGCGTGGCTTGAATGAATATGATTTAAGACTTTAGATGATAGGTCTAAGCCTGTTCAGAAATAAATATTAACTTGATTATTTAGGCAGGGAGGCCAAACTGACTTCTTGTATTCTGTCTCAAGGCTTCTAAGTAAATCAAGGTTTACCTAGAAATCTTGTGTTCTAAAATCTGGTCCACTAGCCTCACCGCTAGTCTGTTTTGATTAATTTCATGTTTTTAAGCAAACAAATATATTTTATTCCACTGTGAGTGGCATGTTTTATCTCCGGTTCTACCGCTGGGCTTGGGCAAGTCATCTGAGTTCTGAGAAAAATGTTTCCTAACCTATTCAACAGACATGCTGTATTAAATGATCTCTAAGTTTTCTTGCAGCTCTAAAATTCTGATAGTCATAGTGCATAACTACAAATTAGGCAGCAGTCTGCCGTGCTGGTGCAGCTTCTCCGAGCCCTTTGAATATTCGCCCGGGGCATCTCTCTGCCTTTGCCCTACGTTAGTTTTAAGAGGCCTGGTATCTACTCTGGGCCTGTCTGTGCTGGCCGTAGAACAGGAGAACGATGTCAAGAGGAAATGAGCTACACTTGAGAAGACTAAAAAGAGATGAATTAGAACCACCGAGATTCTTCTTAAAATGATGAGTGAATGTGGTACAAACTAAGAGTCCCTCTGGGGTTAGTTTACACTCCAAGGCCTTTGGTGACCATTTGGTCTGTCAGTCTTTGTTTGTTTGCATGTTCCCTTAATGAGGCGCCTGTAGTTTCAGTGCATTCCTATTCCAGGTTGGGTATCTCTAAGTACAAACACCCATTTGTGCTCCGGAACATCACTAGCATGTCCGATTTTGAAAATAGTGTCACGTTATATCACTGTCCTAAAGTTAGCAGAAAAATAAACACTCAAGTGCAAACTAAAAAGGCATGTAAATACAAGTTGTTTTAATACAGTTTCTCTTGTAAGGGTAATTTGATACACATACTTCTTAAGAATTAAAATAATAGACATCAATAATGCATGGACTACACATTTAATTTGCTTTGCAGAAGTAAACAGACATGCCTGTAGTTTTTATATGAAGTCTCAAAACTTGAGAAACATAGTTTGAACTTTTAAAATGTTATTTTAAATTACATTAGATAACCTTGCATCTGTATCCCTGTCTTTCATGCCACCTGAATAGAATTTGGACTTTTCTTGCCCCTAAATATATAACTTTAGATATATAACTTAAGCTTAATGAGCTTCAGTTTTCTCATCTGAAAAATGCAGACAGCAATCCTTAGCTGATTCGCAGGTCTGCTGTGTGGTTAAGAAAGATCACATACAGCCGCATACCAGTAGGCTCAGCTACTTGGAAGGCGGAGGCAGGATGACTACTTGAGCCCAGGAGTTCAAGTCCAGTCTGGGAAACACAGCAAGACCCTGTCTCTAAAAAATAATAATAATTAAAGACAGCTCCTATTTTTGAAAGTTCTTTTTTAAACAATAAAGCCATATGGAAAGATGAGTTATTGTGTTGATTTTAATTATTATGAATAATAACTGAACCCAGTGGAATTTCTCATTTCTAATCCAAGAAGAAAGGTGGAATTTCACTCATCTATCACGAAAACCTTTCTCAGATAACATTTACACATTCGTTTCCCTGCTTGAAGAGACTGTTGAACGGGCGAGGTAAAAAAGGTACTCAGTTTTACCTTTTACCTCCCAGGAACTGTACCATGTTACAGAAATCTTAGAGCACAGTGGCCAGGGCTGATAGTGTTGTTTCTTTCCTGTTGGATTAAATTCAGCAAGTGTTTATTGGGCTCCGACTATGTGCCAGGCCCCTGTTCACACAGTCAGATGGATGGGGGTACTGGATAGAACTCTCCACATATAGAAAAATGATTTTCCTCTGTAGGTATCCTTTTCCCAAAAATATGAGTGTTGAGGTGTGGTGAGGACAGACGGGACATACTTGGGAAAGTTAAGTTCAGGCATTGGTCACCTAAGACCTTTGTACAATCAGACATTCAACTTATTGTAGAAGCTGTAGGATAATACCCTGTTGCAGAACAAAGGCTCCAGCAGCCTTTGCTAAAATGTAAGGTCCACTCTGCTGATTAGATAGAATCATTGAACCTTATGCTACCCTATATATACAATGGAATCCATAAGCACCCTCCTAAGAGGGGAGGCATTTAGATGAGATCTTTAAGACTTAGGTATTGTGTACCATGAATGAACATGAAAGGCTGGTTGCATAAATAGCCATTCATTCTGTCAACAACATTAATTGAAAACTCAGGGGTGCATAAAGCCCCATTCTGGTTTATTGAGTAAGCCACAAGAATACCTTCACATCTGTATGCAAATATTTCACAACTGTGAAGCTGAGGAGTGAGTGCCACTGATGTGAAGAGACTGTTTCGTGCTGACACAGACACGTCTGCTGTTACTTCTCCACATAATTTTTGCCTGACCACTTGTGTGTCATAATATTCTACAATGCACGTGTCTTTTAAAGGTGTTATGGCACTTGTAAATATTAAAATCTGTCCCAGTGTCCTTGGCAAAATGCCTCCAATTGGACTGAAAATCTTGACAATGCATATTGGCAGAGTATTAGTATGTTTGCTGTGTAAAGGTTCATGTATTGATATTTCTTTGCATTCTATAAAAGCTTCAGGTTTTGAATAATTTTATTATATGTACAGGGTGAATGAATATCAATTATAGTAAGACCTTTAGAGAAAATATTTTTTCATGCTTAGTGTATTCTATCTTCTCTACTTTCTCTCCTAACGCACACTGGGAGAACAAAGAATGCCATGTCTTTAACAAGAAATCCACCCAAACAGCCAAAGGCCTAGGTCCCTTCCTGGCTTTGCCAGTACTAGCTGTGTGACTTTGGATGGATAAACCACCTAACCTTGCTAAGCTTGGTTAACAGAGTCTGTCCTGTCCCACTCATTTGCCTTATCGTTCACCTCTGCACCCCAAAGCCTGCTTACTGTGAACACCTGTGACTCCTGTGACAGGGTGAGGACTTTTTTCTGGCTCTGGGAATATGCTCAGTTTACAAATAATGCAAGCCAGAAGTGCCCTATAATTGTTATCTCTGGAGGTAGACTTCAACCAGAGATGGGTGGGGAATTGGTAGATAAATATTCCAGCTTCTTTGGCCCTTAATTGAGTTTACACTGAGATGTGTTCTATACCATCGTTCAAAGTTCCAGAGCAGGACTGGGCTCCAGTTGTCAAATTGGAAACTGCCTTGAAAATACACCTTTTATGAACTTTCTTCCCTTCCCTGTTTTATTCCATACTCCCAGTGAGTGTTTCCTGAGATCAGCAGCCAAATAAACTACAGACAATCCTCAATTTATGATGGTTTGACTTAAGATTTTTTTGGTTTTATGATGAGTTTATCAGGGTGTTAAATGCATTTCAACTTACGATATTTTCGACTCACAGCGGGTTTAATCTAGACTTGACCCTGTCATAAGTCAAAGAACATCTGGACTTGCATTTGAATCTTTATCTTAGAGTCGGCTTCTAGGGGAGCCCAATTAAGGTATTTAATTTTCTGATGTGTAAAATGAAAACAATACCTGTTCTACTATCCACCCAGTTATTGTGAGAATCAAATGAGATAATAAAAGTACACATGCTTTGAAAATTGTGAAATGTTAAATAAATTCACATATTTAATCATTATTATTGCTGTTGCTATTGTGTTTTGCAAACTTTAACTCATATTATACTTTAGCGGTGAGCTAAAGAGAAAAAATATTTAAAAGTAATAATGTGAGATAGAAAGTTATTGACAAAGGGTAAAGGAATCAGCACCACAGGGTGAAGAGAACTTTTCAACTGCTACTGTAATACCACCCAACACCCACATAACCCTCCCCCCCAAATGACAGATGTCAAAGACAAAGGATTAGAAAAGAGACGACTGGCTTTTCCCTATTGTCACACGCTTTTCGCAGGAAGAATATCTTTCCATCTTTTCTTTGCTTGGAAGGTGCCTTTTCATTATCTTATAAATTCACAGGGCAGGGACTGTATTTAAGTCTTTATTTTGTAGAGTTCTTTTAAAATTTAATCATGTTATTCAAATATTCACAAAGATAAGGCAAAATCATCTTACTAACCACAGACAGACAGACAGGAACAGACAGAGGAAAGAGTTTAAGAAGCAGCAGTCGATAGTAGTGTCCACTTGTCACCCAAAAGCCAAGTCTAATATTAAGGCAGAAAACTAATGACTATTTAACCATGTGTGTTACCTTCCAAATAAAAGCAAATGAGTGGGGATTTTTTTTTTAGGAAAACAAAAAAAAATTGTTGAGCCAGAGATTTCTATTGTTTGAAACACTTTAACCACCTTGCTCAGAAACCTGTCTAGGAAAAAAGTAAAATTTATGAATTTTGGAAATAAAATAGGGGAGAGGAGGATAACTGTGTGCTACAGACTGAATGTCTGTGTCCTCTCAAAATTCGTATGTTGAAATTCTAATTACCAATTTGACGGTATTAGAAGGTGGAGCCTTTGGTAGGTGATGAGGTCATGAAGGCAATGGGATGAGTGCCCTTATGAAACACCCTCAGAGAGCTCCCTCACCCCTTCACCATGTGAGGACACAGTGAGAAGACAGCTAGCTGTCTATGAACCAAAAAGCAAGCCCTCGCCAGATGCTGAATCTGCCAACACTGTGATCTTAGACTTCCCAGCTTCCAAAACTGTGACATATAAATTTCTGTTGTTCATAAGCCACCCACTCTTTAGCATTCTGTTACAGCAGCCCAAGTGGACTAAGACACCCAGATAAAGAACTACATTTAATAGCCTAAAGAAATATAAAAGCAAACGCCAAAGCAATCATTCGCATTGCAGGTTTGCGTAGTTATTTATATCTTGCCAAACTAAATGAGTTTTATCAACTGAATGAAGAGCTGAGCACTTCACTTCAGTTTCTGTCATGCCACAATTTTCTTAAATATTAATCAATTGTGACTACATTTGCCCCTGCAGTGAATACACCAGAGTGCACATTTAGTTTTAGCATATGGTGGACTGCCTCGTTGAGATAATGATCTTTGGTAATTGTTAACAATTTGGGTGAAATTTAGCACATTCATAGAAGTTACAGGGATGCTATTGTACAGAATGCGGTCTCGTCATCAGAATCACAACTTAAGTCCCACAAAAATATTCTTGACATGTTAAAATAGGCACCTTGTCCACAATCTTGTGGCTCTCATGTTTTTACTCCCATTTTTACCGTGAGGGTACAGTTAAGAATTACCCTCTAAAGTTGTTCTCACAGAGGTTTTTGCTTATCTTCTTTTGAATATTGACTGCCTTTCTTTTGTGATCCTTGGTTCATAAAAAGTGTTGCATTTCTCAATTTTAAACTGGATTCAGAAAGTCACTTTTTTTCTGCTCCTGTAATACTTAGCTGACGCTGCTAACGTAGCACTTGTCACACTGTGTTATAGATAGCTGCAGAAGTATCTGTCACCTCCATTAGACTAGGAGTTCCCTGAAGGCAGTAGCCACCATTTCATTTTTGCATTCTTAGCACCTGTCAGTCTCTGACATTTAGTCAGTGCTCAAGAAGTGTTTGGTGATTGAATCAAATAGACACAATGCAGTGTGTTTATATTAACACACGGGTTCACATAACACCGGTTGTTACTTATTATATTATACTTAAGTCCTCATAAAAGAACAAGTTTTAAACCAGAAAGGCATAATTGCATTTGGGTTGAAAATAATTTAGTTCCTCAATGTAATTGTGTTTCAGAAGCTATTTGTTGTCCAATGGCTTATTGATTTTTAAATATTTTCTTTCCAAAAAGCAGGATTTCAAAAGATTTCTAATTTTTTAAAATAGATTTTTACATTGCCAAGGAAGAGACCAATCTTTCACCTGATAAATATGAGAATTCCTACTACATTATGATTTGTTCAGTTCAAGCCACTGATTTTAAATAGAAAAAAAGTAATTGAATAAATGTTTTTAAAAATCCCAACTGTTGAGAAGTTTTGTAATATAATCTAAAATAAATATACTGACTTAACTTTTCCTTATAGCAAGGAAACTGGTAGTGTTAAAAACCATCTGCAGAATAAATATTTATGGAGCAGAATGACAACTTGACTTATCCACGCACTGGCATACATTTTCTTAGTTAATGTTTGATGAAGCGTTTCCACTTACAGTTCTTCAGTGAACTAAAAGAAGAGTTTCATTAACTATTTTTGAGAGATAATGAGGCCATGATCCCTTTCCAGATGTTTCACTCATCAAATAGTCGTGATCTTTCTTCCAAATCTCCACGGTTGCTTGATTCCTATTTTCTTGTTTATTGAGCAGTGATTTATAAAGATGAAGAGAAGGGGAAGTGCCAGACAGACGATAGGGATTAGGTGTATTTCTTGTGGGTCTAACATACAAGATATTGTACTCTGAATTGTTACGGGTTCAAAAGTGTATTTATAAATTTAAAAACCGGAAACTTACAATCTCCTGAAGCAGTGCACACAATCTACAATAAACAATATTCTTTATGTGTTTCTATGTACATAGTTGCATGTCTGTGTGTGGGGATATATAGAAGTATCTATTTTTGAACTCTCGGAAGGTTCTTGTTTATAGTCAGCCATGCCAACAAACTTCACAAAATTCAGGCATAATTTTGCCTTACCACAAATTGGAGACTCTTTAAGTTTATTATGATAGAGATGCTCTTTTAAAAATGTTTTTTGCTTAGAAGCATAAGTATACCTCCCACTCTTTGTCTACAGAAGGGACTGAAGAATATGGCTCTCTGTAGAATTTACCTTGGGGTCCAGGAAGACACGGATTTTTGCTTCACAGTAGACTAAATATATTTTCTGATATTCCAAAGTGCAGGACTAAGAGGAAATAGAGCCCATAACACAAATTAAGGTGCATTGAAAAAGCTACATTGAAATATTATGGTAGATAAGTTAGCGATCACAATAAATGTAATACCAACAATAATAATCACTTATTGTACTATGTACTAAGAGCTACTGTAAATACTCATGTGTTAATTCATTTTCCCCCACAGTGACCTTATGAGGTGGATACAAGTATAAGTCCCATTTTACAGATGAGGAAACTGAGGAGGGACAGAAATTTAGATAACTTGCTGAAGTTCACAAGCTAGTGAGGGATAGAGTGGGATAGAAACTGAAGCAGCTGGACTCCAGGGTGATTTTGCTATTATACTGTTAAATATTTAATAGTGACCTCCAGATGACATGAGAACTTGGAGCTATTTATTTTTCATCTTGATACTGCCCATGTTTCCCATAACTCCTCCCCAAACTGTCATTCAAGTCTCTCCACTTTGACCGTTGCTTCTAGTTTTGACAAATGGGCTAACAAAAGTGATAATCAACGACACCTATCAAGTATACAACCAAAACTAACAGGAATTATTTTGTATCCTTTTTGGCATTGTTAATATTTTTTGTATTTTGACCATCCTATTTTTCATCCCTTAGGAATTAATGAAAATGCTTCCAGGCTATTAACAAAAGTTTAAGTGGGGTAAAAGCGTTTCCCCAGGGGAGAACGAGAGAAGGATCCATAGCCCAGATACTGTAAATGTTGGCCACTAGCAGCTCACAGTTGTCCCAGAGTCTGAGAAGGGGAGCTGCCTTGCTTGAGACATTCCCCCACCCAGGCTTCAGAGCCTCCTGCAGGACCAGTTTCTCACAGTCTTCAGCTCAATACGCATCCTTGCTTAGCTTTCTTCCCTTGCCCTCTCCTATTCTTCCTTCCCTTTCTACTGAGAGCATGCTCTTAATAAATCACTTCTATAAAAGTTCTTTTCTTAAGTTCTACTTTTAGGGAACCCAAACCAAGTTGGACGGTACTGAAAGTGGTCCTAGAAAGCAGAGTCTAAGATGGAATTCCACAGGGGGATGGCAAAAAGGTCCCTATCGCTGTTAGTCCCAGGCATTATATAGCAGTGTGATTGTTAAGATCAGCAAGCTGTGGCCTGTGGGTCAAATCCAACTCACTTCTTCTTGTAAGTAAAGTTTTATTAGAACACATTCCTTTATGTATTTTCAGAATTGAGTATTTGAGACAGAGACCATATGGTCTGCAAAGCCTAAAATATTTACCATCTGGTCCTTTACAGAAAGTTTGCTGACCCCTGGCTAAAGTTTTCACTGACACTGGCGAACTGGGTTGAGATATAGGTAGAAGGGGATGCAGTAGCAGAGGCAATGTCTCTGGCTTTGAGAGGTATGGTGAAATTGCAATGCTAAGGAATGTGGAATTAGATGATTGTTCCTAAATACTATGGACGCGCTAAAGAGAAAAAATGACTGGCTTTATTACTCATCTATTACTGTGTGACAGATTATTACAAATTTAGCAACTTAAAACAATACACACTTATTATCTCCCTGTTTCTAGAGGTCCAGAGATATCTTAGCTGATCCCTCTGCTTTAGGGTCTTTTACGGAGCTGCAATAAAAGTGTCATCCAGGGCTAGGTTCTCACCAGAAGGCTCAGCTGGGGCAGTATCCACTTTGAAGCTCATGTGGTGTTGACAGGATTCATCTCCTTGTGAGCTGTTGGCTGAAGGCCATCCTCAGTTTCTTGCCACATAGGCCGCTTACTACAGCAGGTTCGTTACTCAAAGCCAACAAGGGAGGGATTCTGCCAGCAAGAAGGATGTGACAATTTTATGTAGCCTATTAAGAGAGTGACATCCCATCACTTTTTGCCATCCCATACTCAAGGGAGTGGATTACACGATGTCATGAACAAGTAGGAGGCAAAGCTCATTGGGAGTCATCTCAAAGTCTGCCTGCCACACAGACTCAGTTCTATTATCTAAAATTTAAAGCAAACTGTGAGAGTCAGAAAGACTCATTAGCAGCATTTAGAGGGACACTCATCATCTCTTATAGATAGAGGGCAGACAGATTAGAAGATCGGGTTCATGTCTAATTTGTAAAAGTGGAAGAACTTTAAATTCTCAGCCTAGACAAATCTCCTTGGCAAATTCAAGGCTCTGAAAGAAAAGGAGTGATACCCTGAGGTTTGAGATAGGGATATTTGGGTAGATGAGAACCCTTAAATCTGCATATTCCCCCGAACACTTTTGGCTTGCAGAAGTGGCCTATAAGCCCTTTTTTTCTTGTTGCAAGAGGAAGTCTCTTTCATGAAGATTGTGTCATCTCAAATGAGGCAGGTGCCTTACAAGATAATTCTGAGGATCTGCCTGTACTTTCCCTCATGAAAATCACACTGATAATTTGGGCCATATCTCAGCATATCCCAAATAGGAAAGTAATGGCCTGCTAAGCGAGGAGATGAGTTACATGCTACAAGGGAGTTCAAGGACTTTGCTGCAGATACGTGCAAAGAGTATGCCTGGGAGTGGAACTTGAGAGTCCTGGAACAAGGTGGGTAGAATATGAAGCTATGTGATGAGCAGTTATCCTGTGTGGGGTTATTCTGCTTTGACACAGAGTTTAATATCCTAGGAAAGTTCTTTACGATAGGTCTAATGTAAGACTGGGATAGCTCTTGGTAGCTTAGAAAAATCATGGCCCACATAAAATGAAGTAGAGACCCCAGCATTGGACTAATAGATTGGAAAGGAAGGAATAAATGGATCAAAAAAGTGAGCATGCAAAAATGGATCCATTATGTAAGACTGAAAAAATCCATATCTGACTGTGTTCCTTGGAGGGTTTGGGAGACATTCTGTTTATTAACATGATGAGGAATTCACTGATGAAGGGGATTCCCACATTGTGGAAAAGCACAGTCCTTCTTAAGCCAGGAATAGTAGGAGATGCGGTTAAAAGGTTGGAGTCCACTGTAGCGAAGGGGATGGTAGGATTCCCGATGAACAGAGGCCTCAGGGAGACACTTAACTGGCAGGAGCAAGTAAGTGTAGTCACAAAAATGGGAAGCTGGGTTTGAATGGCTGCTATATGGGTGCAGGTGGGAACTGTCCCAAAATATCTATGGAAATGGCTACTGTGTGTCAGGGCAAGATAGATGGGTCAACAACAAGGGTATTGATTCATATGTATAATCAAAAGAGATAAAAAGTAAATGAGCAAAAGACTGATGTCTGGTACCTCAATGGAAAGTCTTAATCTCTTTGCCTGTCTTTAGATGTGAGTCTGAAGAAAACATTGCCTGCAGGAGATGCTGGGACTCCATGAAACAGGAACTACAACATTATGGTAAGTGTGTGGCTCACCAGTCCTTTCCCAAAAGGACCAAGAGCTATTTACTCAGGAAACTGTGCACTGGGAAAAGGAGTACTCGGATCTTTCTAGTACTGTTAGATGCAAAGTATGATTTGATGATGATAACACACCATGATGGGCATGTAAGTGTCTGGAAGTCAATGGAGTCCTGACCCAGATTTATCCCACAGTGGGTCAACTGGGTCCATGCACTCACCCAATGGTCATTTTTCTTGACTTTGAATATATAATTTGAAGGGGCCAATTAGAGGTTGATAGAATCCTTCTATTGTTTTCTTGATTAGGTACTGTACTATCAAAGTAGAAGTCTTTGAAATTATACCCTCTGGCCAAGTTAGCAATCTAAAACAAATTATCACAACCTGAGGGAAATTGCACAGATAAGTGCAATAAATAAATAAGTAATTCTCTCAAAATAAATATTCTCAAAGATTTAAAGACTGCAGGGATGAGGCTCCGCATCCTATTCCTATGTAACTAACTAGTCTAGACCATATGCAGACCAGACAGATCATGGTGGATAACAGTGGACTAGTGACAACTTACCCAAGTTGTAATTTCAATTGCAGCTGCTATATGGCATGTGACAGATTTACTAGGGCAAAGTTAATTGGATACAAGATATGAGGTTATTGTTCTGGCAGACGTGTTCTTTTCATTACCTACCAGGAAGGAGGATTGGAAGCAGCTTGTATTTGTGGATGAACAGGAGTCATGACCTGGTCCAACTGCTATGTTAATTTTCTGGCTTAGTCCAAATATAGTCTGTAGGGATTGGAACTATCTGGGTGTTCGGCAGAGCTTCACATGTGTGCACTATATGGATAACTTCATGTTAATTGGACCAAGGCACTCACTTTATAGAAAAAGAGGTATAGCAATGGCACCAGCTTAGAGATGACATCTTGTGAGGATGGGTACCGTCTTTCAGGGTATACTGTACACTTGAAACCAACAGATGTTATGTGGTGTTCTGTCTTCAACAGTTAGAACATGTAAGTCGAAGAATCAAGAGGTGGAAACAAGGCCGAGCGTGGTGGCTCACGCCTGTAATCCTAGCACTCTTGGAGGCCAAGGCGGGCAGATCGCTCAAGGTCATGAGTTCGAAACCAGCCTGAGCAAGAGCGAGATCTTGTCTCTACTATAAATAGAAAGAAATTAATTAGCCAACTGAAAATATATAGAAAAATTAGCCAGGCATGGTGGTGCATGCCTGCAGTTCCAGCTACTCAGGAGGCTGAGGCAGAAGGATTGCTTGAGCCCAGGAGTTTGAGGTTGCTGTGAGCTAGGCTGACACCATGGCACTCTAGCCAGGGCAGCAAAGTGAGACTCTGTTTCCAAAAAAAAAAAAAAGAAGAAGTGGAAATAAGAGGGACTCCACTCACCATCACTCCCTGTGACTTTAGGTTTTGCGAATCTAGAGGTCCTATGTCCCAGAAGAGGGAAACTTTCATCAGGGGATATAGCAAAAGTCTCAGTAAACTTAAAGATATCGCTATTGCCAGATTACTTTGAGCTCCTTGTGCCAGTAGCCTAACAAAAAAGTTAGTATATTGGCAAGGTAACTGACCTTATTAGCATAAGAGGCAGGTAGCAATGTGTGTGTTACTCAGATGATCTGTGGGGCCATATCTTCCCATTCCTCGTTTAACTGCCATGGGCAAGGACAGCAACCATAACCTGATTAAAGCATAGGAACCAGGTGCTCAGGCTACTAAGAGAGTTTGAGATGAGAGTTTGGTCCTGCAGAAGTACTAGTCCACAGGGAGGAACATCTAGAAGAGGATGGAGGGGGTAAACGATGACTGTGTTATGGCTTTGGAACAAACTGCAGCAGAGGAAGCTGTAGTTTCTCCTACTCACCCTTCTCCTGCACATGAGTCCAGAACATGTGACTCCCCAGAATTCTGAAGCGGCTGTACCTGGATAGAGTAAACTGAATGTAAGAAGCAAGGGGGTCTAAGCAGTGCCAGGGGTGGATTGCAGTGGCTGCTGCTGGTGTCCCTCCCACGCCCCCGTGGCTGTGCGTGCTTGGCTGCTGACAGCTCATGGCCACTTCCTTCCCAAAGACTTGCCCTCAGCAGAACGGAGCCAACTCCCCTGAGAATCATCCTCCCTGGGCATAAGAGAAGCTAACCCTGCGGTACAATGTGTGCTCCACAATTCCCCAAGGGACCACACTCAGCTAAAGCCTATTTTTACCTGTGACCACATCTTTCTTAGCTATCTTCTGCCTACCCTCTCCCCTTGTGCCCCGGCTCCTGAGAGCACTCTCTTAATAAATCATGTTCGAAGACTTTCAATCTCTAAGTGCCATCTTCTACTATTAACTATACTGGAAAAATCTTTTTTCTACCGTATCACTCTGACCCAAACCCGACAGTATGCACATGAACAAAGGTGGTATAAATTGAGGTTGCCAGTTTTGTTTTGTTTTTAATTTTACCTCCTAAAATCTGTCCTTAATTTATTATCGTAGCAAAGGCTCTCACGCCTTTTCAAGTCTCAACCTCACTATAACTGATGAAAATTATTCTATTCTTGTCACTTGCCAAGTCTTCCTCTATATTGATGCCAGCTATTTTTAAAAACACGATTCTTAGCATGTTATTCCCTTGCTTAAACATTTTGGTGACTTTCCACTGCTTCCCGGATGAAGTCTCCACTCTAGCATAGCATACAAGGCTTTGTTTACTGGGCTGCAATTTGGAGCTGAATTATGATAGACTTTTCCTCCTACCATGCAGCCTGTACACCATATGCTGCAGTCACACTCAGCAACTCTTCATTCCCTGAATAAGACATGCTCTGGTTGGAATCCATACTCTTTCTTCTGCCTGGGATGGCCACTTCTCCATTTCTGCTGTTGAATACCTACGTGTATGTTAAGACACAGCTTATTTATTAACTTTTCTGTTAAACTGTTATTCACCAATCCAGCACCTCTTTCTGAACTCCAGGAAGAATTAAAAACTCCCTTCCTATAGCACTAAGGAAAATATGATGCTTGTCATATTTTTTATTATTGTTTATTAACATGTCTTTCTCTTCCATACAACTTTGAACTTTTCAAGAGCCATGTGTTTGTTTTTGTAGCTCTAATACCTATCACGTGGCTCATGATAGTACTCTTAAAAAATGTATATGAATTGAATGAAGAACTTGTTTTTGTTCTTAGATAGTGTCACAGCCTGACAAGTTGGTTGGTTCTGTCCTAGCTCCTGTCTTCAAGTCATTTCCTCTTGTTGGAGATTTTGAAACTCAAGAGTCTTTGGACAACCATCTGTCCACCTAAGTCTACTGACTGTCCACCCCTTCAGACTGTCATTGCAAATAAGTTTACCTCCTGCAAATTCGGACACGTTCATGCTCCCTGTGATTTGGAACAAACAGAGACTAAGAAATAAGCTTTCAAGTGGCAACAACAGGCCTCATATTTAGTGAGGGGACATAAATGCAAGCCTACATTTTATCTCTCCTTGAAGGAGGTGGGAAGTAAGCTGAAAGTGAGAGAAAATTGCTTTACAAGTAAGTGAATCCCCACGTACTTCATGACTTCCTCTCTGCATTGTACTCTCTAAATGCCAGTTTAATTGGCCAGTGTTTCTGACTCACAGAGACTTACATCTGTGTAGAAAGGGATGCTTTTTAAGTTTTCAGCTTTTTCTTAAAATTTTTATTTGTTTAAATTTTTGAGGGGCTAGGTTGTGGATCTAGCCTTAGGAAGTCCAAATAAACATACTTAAGACCCCTCCCCATATATTATTAGAAATTGTATTAGTGATCTTGGATTAAAGCAGAAGGTAAAAATGATAATGAAAGGCTCTGCATTATAAGAAAACCACTGGTTAATGTGGCATAAAAGCTGGTTATGAGACTCTGACCTGATAATATTCATTTTCTTCCTCTAGCCACATTCTCAGCCTGGGCGCCTTCGTCTCCCTCTAACTTCAAAGCATTCTCTGCGTGAAGAGGGAGGACTCACAATAGAAGAATTGGTCTGATTATCCCCCTCTGTCTGGAAATGGGTGAAGATTATAGATATGTTTTCCTCTTTCTGGTGCGTTGGACTATATAATGCCAATTACCTCAAGCAAAACCCGTTACCCGGGCTAACACACAGATTTGGATTATACCAAAATTGCATAAAATTGGAAACGAGACATTAATAATAATCCATAGGGGTGTAACATAATGAAATGCATGTTTATTTTCATTGGCTTTAGCTGGTACAGTAAAAAAACAGTAAATTAGTTTAGAGACTTAAATTTTATCTTTGTTATACCCTGACCTTTTTGCTCTTCTCTCCCCACTTTGTACTATGAATGAAGTAATTAAAAAGAGTCTACTTATTTCCTGTTGTGCCACAGCACATTTTTGCCCCTTTAAATGTGTTGGTGTGTTTGTGAATGGGTGTATGGGCATGTGCATTAATTCTTTTAACCAAAATTTGAAAATGAAGTTATAGTGCCAAAGGCCAAAGGGATGAATTGTCCTGACGTGGTAATTAAAAGACCATGTATGAAGTATTAACCAGGAACCACTGTTGGACTTTTCATTCTCAACCCAAAATGAAAAGGCAAGCACAGTAATCCCACATCACTTCTGAAAATGATGCCAGGAAATGTTTTCTCAGAGTCAGCTACTGGTCAAGACTTACATCAAGTTAAACAAAATAATGAAGGATCAGGGATTCTAGAAGGGCCAAAAGTTCGAACAGGAGACCTTTAGCCCTTCTGCCTGCAATGCATAATAATACTTCCTGTTTGTTTGATATGTGTGCTTATTATCCCCTGAAAGAAAAAACATGTATAACTTCCATATTAGGGACTAAGTCCTCTTTCTCCACCTTCCGTGTTTATGATTATTTTCCACATAAATAAGTCAATACAGTTTGAACTACCAAAGGAATATAATAACAATAACAGTAACAAAAGTCCCAAATGGACCAATCTCTACCTAAAGCCGTGTCGTGTTAAACTTTCAGAATCTTTGGGATTGCCCATTCTACAAATAGAATTATATATAACCACATATGAATTTAATTAAGGTTGTCTTGCTGTTTAAAATGTCTGTAATACAAACTCCATTTCTCTTATGAGAGTCTAGATAGACCATACAGTTTAGTTTTCACCCACCAAAGCTTGAAGCAATAACAAAAGCTGGAAGCTTGACCTCAAAAAAATTCTTTAGCTTGAGCTATTTCTGCTCACAAACGTAGAAGACTGCAAGGAAGAAACATGTAGGTACTCTTATCGCCACTAAAAGAGTTTGGAAATATATAAGATACAAAAGAGTTTTTAAATTAATTGAGTCATTTAGTAAGCCCCGAGCTTTGGTGGTTTATCATTATTTTTCAGCCAGCTCTTACGCTACACTTCCCAATGCTCCAAGAAAGAGCCTTGAACACAAACCTTGCAACCAGGTAACTCCAGGGTCTGTAAGTGGCAACAAATGACAGTTCCTCAGGCAAATCTTGGAAATTATCAACGTTGCGCTTTTTATTAATCCGTGTTTAACCTGAAGCTAGAAGCTAGCTCCCTTCCTTCCTGTCTTCAAAATTTCTATTACCAACTGTACTATGTTGAAGTTTATATGACAGGCCATTTCAACACTTTTGTTTAGTTAAATGGAAGTGCATCACTTTTAAAGAAAAGCCCTATTGCCAAAAAATATAAACAGCCCTAACTTTGATTAATATAAATATTTTAAAACCAGAACATTCTGTTACATCTTACAAAAACAATTCTGATGTAGCTGATGGGAAAGAAAAAGAGCTTTCATACATTAGACAAATCCAACAAAATACAGCTGCAGAACAAAATTTTAAGTAAATATGAATTGTTTGTCTTTTCAGAGGGCTATGGTATTTACACAAATGGAGTTACTTCGGAGCACTTTGTTTCATTAGTAAAAATGAAAGTTTTAAAAAAATAGTTTTATTTCTGAAGTATCCAATTTAAATTTCAAAGTCCTCTAATTAAAAAATACCATTAAAATTATTCCCCCTGCCCCATTTAGGGTTATTTGCTAATAAGCCACTGGACAAGAGAGGTGTGAAATGAATAGATGAATAAAACGTTGACAGCGAAAGGGAGGTCTGCAGGGTGAAGTTGGTTTATCAGGCCCTGTTTGTCACGAATGGCCCTGCTGCACGTATAAAAGCAAATCCCTCTACCTTAGAAGATTAATTCTGAAGGAGGCACTCTCAGGTCAAAGCATACATGAGCGTGTGCCTAATCTCAGAGAAATCAGGCTATTTTCTCACAGCAATTAAGCAGAGGTCTGGGGTTTCACCCGCAGTGTATTTAAACACAGGATACAATTAAACCCCAAAGTATTAATATCTTTGCTCTGCAAAATTGCCCAGGAAATAGATTTTGCCCTCTTTCAAGTGAAAAGCAAGTCAAATTAAGAGAATAACTTGATTCTTAGCTAAGTTGCTTGAAATAAGGGTGTTGTATTTTCGCCTAATTGCAGATGTCTTATAGACATATAGTTCTTACTTTACAATAGGATAAAGGTTATAAGCTTTCTAGTTTCTTTAATCTACATAGCAAATCTTAGAAGTTTGCTTGAAAATGTACTGTTTTTAAACTGTAATTAAATTTCTGACTCAGCATATGTTAAAAATCAACTCATAAAAATCTGAGAACTCACTGTTTACCACCAACAAACTATTACAACTAGTGTGCCTTGCAACCAATGTGAAGAGTAAAAAGGTAAATGTAAATTTTGAGCAATCAAGGGCTCAGACGGGATTGCTTTCTACAAAGGCTTTTTTTGAAGTTATTTTATTTATATAGTCATCTCAAGCAAAAGCTAATCTAGAGAAAATTATCATCAGTTTAAAGCACTGTTTCACAAAGAAAAAAATAAAAGGCTAAATATAAAAACAAGACAACTTCTATTTATTGTGTTTTGGTTCCCTAAAGGCAACTTTTAATAGTACAAAAGTTACATTAAATAAACTACCACCTTTATTCAGATCTTGAAAAAATAACCCTTCTGGTACTAAAATATTTTTGCCATATTACGATTCTTGTTACTTCTCTTTCATCTACATACCAGATTAACATTCCATTTTATTGCCAAACCAAATTCTCTTCGGCTTTTTTAGAGGACAGTAGGGGAGGGAAGTTGGTCTTGGAATAGGAAAGGGTATAAATCAATAGTTTTTCGTTTATATAGGAGGCTCTAGCATGACAGTTGTTGGTGTACAGTACAACAGGATATCCAGTGAGAAATCCTATAACCCCTGACACATGGGAATGTTCTTACAAATTAATAAAACTGAAAGAATGAAGCAAAATAGTATCAGGTGTGGGAGAGTGTGGGGAACGTGTGTGTGCGCACATATTTTCCCACCTTACGCTCCATTGTTGCATCTAAGAGGAGCTGAGCACTTAAGGGACGGCGCTATAAATAGTTTAGGCACTTTTTTGATGTGTGTTGGGATATATGAGAAAGCATGCAATCTGAATTGTACGAAGGATTGTTTTAATAGGGCCGGTGACTTTAATAGTCCTTCTTGCTGACATCACAGGCAAATGGGTCTATCCTGTAACCTTTAAAAGTGCCGCATATCCCAAAATGAGTTACTTATTAAACAAATGTTCCTTTTTTTCGAGTGCAACTGACCTTTAAATGATTATTTCTCAGCACTTACAACAAGGAATCTCACCTCTCACCTTTATACTTCTGATGCGCGGCAGTGAACGCATCCCTAACCTTTTCACGACACGTAAGGAACGCGTTACGCAGCGTGGGATTGCAATCGCTAATGGGCACCTTTTCTTTTAAGGGGAAGTCTTACTACTTTATTAAATTATTGTAACACACAAAAGCCATGCAAAAGTATAAAAATAAATTGTTATTTTGATCAATCTGCAACCATTTTAGAAAATGTAACTCCAAAGCACCGAAAAGTAATTTACTGCTAATGACGGTTTGTGCTGAACTTTTGTCTCCTTAGCTTCTGAGGTGTGTGTGTGCGTGTCTGTGCGGGGTAGGCATGGACGTGTGGGGGGAGCGATTTAAATACCGTATTTTATTGGAAGAACATTGTCTTTAAGCTCAGGCACATATACGATATTTGCTGGCAAGTTGAGCTAAACCTACATGCAACCAGCAGGGCATCCCTTTCCACTCACTAGAAGAAAAAGCTTGTGAAACTCCAGAGGTGTTGATGAAATATGTATCTTATGATGTTAGAGATTTTAAGATTGTGTTTTCCTCAGAAACAGACACCTTTGTAAAGATGAAATGAATATAATCAAGTCGTGGTTATCCTTAATTAAGTGGAAATGGTAATTGCAAACTTTATTCTTCAGGAATCAAATCAACTCTAGCACGTATTTAGAAGCACTAATGCTTTCTGGGATCTCTTTACATTAGCAAAGATAACCACGGAACTTCAAGTCCCACTGGGGTTTTCTTGAGGAGATAGCCTAGTTTACACGTTAGTAGTGCTGCTGAATCTGATAAAGATTTCATTAGCCTAAATATTTTCCCTCTTAAATAAAAGGGATATTCCAATCTTGAAAAATTCCAAGGAAAAGTTTTTTGATTTGAAGGATTCAAATGCTGTAATAAGCTAGTAGTCTACCGTTTATATACATTTTACTGCAACATTAATGTACAAATACCTGCTGCTGTTCAAGAATCAACTTTTCTTCTTGCAAAGCTGCCTTATTTATAAAATACTGTTTTAGAAAGGTGTTGGAATCATAAAATTTTTAAATATCAACCCTCTGCAGAATAAAAAGGCATTTTCGCTTGTGTATTCTCTCTCTCCTCTTTTTCCATATCTCTTACAAAGTGAACATATTGGAATAAATTACAGAGAAATCTGAGAATTTTTCCCTCAATAATGAAAAATAACTGTTTTGAAATTACTCATTTATGGTTTTCTTTTCAGCTTTGACTTGGTGATATTTTGTAAAGCATGAGGGGCAGCCACAAGCCTTCATCAGAGAAATCAAAATTAATGTTCTTTGGAAACATTGGGCTCTAAAAGAAAAAAAAATATTAGCAGAAATATGACTTATTGGGCTCCCTTTAGTTTAGTTTACAAAAAGGCAGATCCGTTATTTTATTGGCATGTAATCACAAAGAAAAATACACAGACTTAAGACGAAACCGACTCATTGTCAGGACTTCCAGGGTCTTATTCATTAATTATGGTGGCTGCTGACAAACAACAGAGGAGAATCAACAATGCCGGATAACATAATCACCAAGGGCTTCCATGTCTGTAAACTATTTAAATGCTTGACATTCCATATTTATAGTGAGTGATGCCCCTTTAACATGTACCACATTTCAGTCCGCTCTCGGCATTGGCTGCATTTGGAACCCCCAGACGCTCCTGACCTTTCTTCATAGGCACGTTTCGCTTGGCTTTATCAAGGCTCTCTCCCTCAGCATCGTGCCTGTTAGAAAACCGGACACCCAGTGTCACTGGCAGTTTCTCAAGTGCCCACTCATTTTGCAATACCCCTGTCCTCTCTTAGCAATAGTTCAGCTTCATTATCTGCCCTTTCACAGGCAGCCCCCGAGAAACAGTTGTGTTTATTTTGCACTTATCCATACAGTGTAAATCAGCATGGGCTTACCTTCTCCGGGTTAGTGAACCTACCTTGTCTGTGAGCACAGACAGCATTTTGGTCACAGATGTGACTGGTTAACTGTACAAGCAAGGAGGATAAATCCTCATAACAATACTTCATTCACCAAGAAAATCTGCAGTGGATTACAGCTTCTCTATGGTTAAGTCTGGTCTTAATTTACTGCTTTTATTCAGTTTTCAACCACAAACGAGCCCCTTCTGAGGCATTCACTATGCAGAATTGACAACTCTTTTTATCTACTTGAAAAATATTTTTGGATAATAATTTATGGTTACAAAATATTTTAAGCAGTTTGAATAGTTATATTATATTCTTTCAATGCTTAATGATTCAGTATCCCCTGTAAAAATGGAATGCCAGGCAATCTGGTAATTTTACATACAGTATTTATAACAACAGAGCAATTTGGCCATATAGAAACTCACGTAAAAAAAAACCCTGCATGTTTCATAGGAAGTCTTTTAAAGACTTTTTTTAAAGCTCTTAAATTGCCTCTCAGGAGAAAATCAGAGTTGAGAACAGTGTCTAAAGGCCCTGTATACTGGTGAAAAAATAATTTTGGCAAACACTGTATTTTATTTATGGGTTATTATGTTTAAAATAGCATATTTTGAACACCCTTCAGAAGGAAAAAAAGCTGCAGATCTCTCTGAGGACACAAGGGAGAGTTCATATGCTGTTTATATTTTATACATGAAACCAAAATGTGTGGGTAGGTTTGTATTTTTTCACCATCAAACGCATTCTCTTAATTTATATTCTGAATTAATGCTGCCTCTTTTTTTAAAAATCCATTTGAAGGTGCTTATTATAATATTATTGGGCATGGAATAGTTTCAAGGACAGATTGCCAGTAACTGAAACTTCTCTGGAAATCCCCAATAGGCTGAAAAACATCATATACCTATAGTAAGTGGCAAGTGTCAGCATCACAGTTTGTCGTTGTAGAGGCACATCTCCCAGGATTGCCAACCAGTGACCCTGTAACTGGAAGTGGAACCCATGTAAATAAGATGAAATGTATTTTATAAACAGAGACAAGGGAAGCAATGTGGTTGATGTTCTTTGAGATGATAGAGTTCCTTTCACACTGCTTTAGATTAATTTAAACCATGGGTGAACAAAGCTTTATAACTTTCCTTTTGGCAGAATTTGAGCACTTTCAGACTCATTGATACTAAGGGATTCTTCCCATTGCAGAATGAACTCCCCATAGATAAACAAAGGGAAACATTCAACTGAGGTACTACTCGTGTTTTCCTCATCAGCAGCTACACTGTCTTGAGCAGGGAATGAGTGTTTGGGGAAAAGCATCTTCGGCATTAACAAGAAAGAAAGGACATTGCTTTTACAACAAAGAACGCTTTATGATTTTCTAAAACATCTTTCTTTAAATGCCATATGTAAATCATATTTAAAAAAAAAACAAATTGTGCTTGTGCTTCGGGGGGAAACTATATAAACGTGCAATAGAAAAATAACGAACTGTATCACTTTGGTTAGTTAAGCAATTGCTTCTTTTTAGACTCAAATGCTGTTTGATTTTCATCATAAAAACAGGTGGGGTCTATTGGTTGTTGTTGGCTTGAAATTTTGCTGAAAAGAATTTTTCATATTATCATACTTGTTTTAGAATTTGGCATGATCTGCCTTTGGTCTGGTAACTAGGTTTCATTACCTTAATAGAGGTTCTAATGAAGGTATAAAAGAAAAGGTTAGAAAGGAGATAAATTAGGCAACAGAAGCATCAGGTTCAAATGCCACTTAATATAATTCCTAAATCATTTATATTAAAGTTGTTTCATTAACAATATTACAACTACCTTCTGCTGTTTATTTCAAACATATTAATATTTAGCTAAGAACAACTTCAGTAACACATTATAGAGGTTTGGAATTACGACAACAGCAATGAGCTAGCCTTGTCTGTCCAGGCAAAAAATAATTTCTAATCACTAGCCATGGGTCAGTGAGCACAAGGTTTCTCTAGGAATATTTAGTACATTCTCTGTGATCCTCTTAGTATGCAAACCCATAATGCTCCTATACCACTTACATTATACCCTGTGTACCCGGATACTAGTCTCATTTTTCCTTCCTCTTCCTGCCAAGCATTATATGTGAAGTAAGAGGGGGAGGGTCATTGAACAATGAATTTCCCCATTGTATAACCATTACAAAGCTATCCAGGCTAAATAACTTGTTGTTTTCTAAGTCACTGTGCAATTTCAAGGTTTTAATGGTCCTTAAAATATAATACCCTGTGTCATTTATTTCCTGAAGTGAAAACTAGTGCCAGCCTTTGGAATTCACGTAAAACAAGTGGTTCAATATGGTTTGAAGAGAGAATGAAAACTTGATAAGCAATTAATCTACTTTGAATGCTTTCCTAGTGATTTGTACCTTTTCTTACTGATTTTTTTAAAATCCAGATTTATTCAAAAGAAAATCAAGTAAAACATACATCCAGATTTTTCTATAGTACATTTGTTAGAGGAAAGATTGAATATTTAAATAGTTTAAAAATAAAGGTGCTTCTGGTTGAATAGTAGCAACTTGAAAATTTTTTTCCTGGTGCCTTGAAGGTATGAGAGAAGGGAAATATTTGAAATGGGAAACTAGGTAAATAAGGATAGAGAAGGGGCCAATTTCCTAACAGGATAATCCTGGGAGTGACACGCAGTTTGGGAAACAGTGTTGTCCTTCTCTAACTGCTGATTTGCAGAGGCTGAAGCTTAGGAGAAAGACAAGCCAGAGGCATCATTGAGACTCCAAGGTTCAGGCATACAACAGAGCTGAGTCTGGCAGGTGTGTCTTCCGGTCAGTGCATCACCAGGGAGCTGAGTGAGTCCACAGAGAAGACTTAACAGTAAAGTCATATGGTCTGAGAGAAGCTGTGCAGGCAGAGGAGACGTTTGTCAGAAGACCAGGTTTAGGGCCGGGCACGGTGGCTCACGCCTGTAATCCTAGCACTCTGGGAGGCCGAGGCGGGCGGATGGCTCATGGTCAGCAGTTCGAAACCAGCCTGAGCAAGAGCAAGACCCCGTCTCTACTATAAAAAGAAAGAAATTAATTGGCCAACTAAAAATATATACAAAAAAAAAAAAATTAGCCCGGCATGGTGGTGCATGCCTGTAGTCCCAGCTACTCAGGAGGCTGAGGCAGGAGGATCACTTGAGTCCAGGAGTCTGAGGTTGCTGTGAGCTAGGCTGACGCCACGGCACTCACTCTAGCCCCAGCAACAGAGTGAGACTCTGTCTCCAAAAAAAAAAAGAAGAAGACCAGGTTTAACATATAGATATAAGACCCAAGGGCACAAAGACCTGAGGAATTCAAGGGTAGAAGGGAATGAAAAAAGGGACTGCACCTCAGTGGTTAGAACTGGAGCCCAGCACAAATTCTTGTAGGACATCAAGAGTCAAGTGCTACAGATGAAAAGATCATGATTTTTCCAACTCAACAGAGATATGTGTCTCTCGCTCAGCAGTGTGGTGCAGGGCACAAATGGCAAATCCAAACAGAGAGAGATCAATGAAAGTTTGAAGAGTTACCAGAATAGAGTTAATAGGGACAGTAAGGGAGTCAGAGAGCTTGATCTTGAGTAAATGCAGGGAGGATTCTTAGGAGCCTCTGCCAGCTCAGATAATTCAAGGGATATTCCTTGCAGGAAAATGATAACCATGCCTGAAAGGAAAAGCATGGTATCCAACAAGATGATGTCAATGTCAAATACTGGAAGCAAGACTGATATCATGCCTTTTTTTTTTCTTAGTGAGGAAGTACTGGAGATTAAAGAAACACTTATTGCATAAGTATGATAATTGCATATATTAATATATATATACATATATGCATATACCTAAATTAATTGCCTGGTAAACAAATACAGCCTTCACTCACTTTTTTGAGTTAATAAAAAAGAACACTGGTTGCTACAGTCCAAAGCTGCAGAACATTTACTCAGATGCCATGTAGAAACACCTGAAATGTTGCTGCGCCTGAACAAAACGTTCCATCACATTTTTGGCACCTAGCAAAGACCAGCCGTGATTGAATCTGCTGCACACCCAGTAACCCAGATAAGTACTACATGCCTGTTTTCTGAATGAGGGTAGTCTCTTATTTGAGTATTGCCAAGTAACCCAATTTTTGAATAGCACAAATTTTAATTATATGTTTCATTTAACTGGCACCTGTCCTTGGAGGCTGTCATTAAAATCTAACAAGCTATGATGTAGGAACTATTATTATTTATGTGTTACACAGAGGCAAAAATAAACAGAGAAAGAAAATAAAAAGCAGAAAGAAAGGCTGAGAGGTTTAGAGGAGTGGTAGAAGTGGAAGTCTAAAGAGTCTCCCGGTGGAAAGCAGCGCTGTATTAATTACCTAGAAAACCGATAGAAAACAGAAATCCAGAAAATTGAATTTCTGGTGTTTGAAGTACGATTTTACTAAATACCCACCTCGTCCGTCACTTCATGTTGTGAGTAGAGTACACCACTCTTTTCTTGGGTGAAATAAAATAACCTCCTAAATAAAATGCTTGACCCCTGGAATGAGACTGTTTATAAAATAAGTTCCACCAATTTCAAAATCCCACACCATATAGTCTGCTGAAGAACGAAAGTCTGAAGAGGGATGGGATTGAAATACAGAGGAAATCAGATTGGTAATGTGTTGATAATCACTGATGTTGGGTAGTGAGTATGTGGGGTTTCAGTATAAAAATTTTACTTCAGTATAAATTTGAAATTTTCCATAATAAAAAATTAAAAGACATTCAATTTAGAGAAGCATATAGATACTAGTGCAAATTTACTTGGGTAAATTAATTCATTTTATACTGCAAAATTTGGCCATAAACATGAGAACAAAACATCTATTAATATTCTTATATTAATGATCCCACTGTAACTATACCAACTTCTCCCCAAACTGGGAAATAAAAAAATCTGTATATATTGTTCTAGCCTCTGCATTTGCAGGCAGTCCTTTTATAACAGTCCTAGGTTTCCAGACTAAATGCCAAATATGCTTTCCGTTCAAATTCAGCTTTAACTAAAATAATTAGCCCTTGCTCCTAATTCTAATGGAAATGTAGGACTGTTAACCATTCAGTGATAGTAGCACTATTAGCTACTGCTGCTAACAGTGATTTATATGAAATAATTAGCAGAATGTTTCTGCTGTAGATAACATGCAAAATTTGTCCTAAACCAAAGGCAAAACAATAATAAAAACTACTGCCTTTTAACCTTTCCATGAATTTAAATAAAAAACGTGTACTGGAACTACACATTAATAAGCCCTGTTAAGCTTAGAAGAATATTTTACATTCATCTGTACTTCATCAGACAAGTTCATGACCTCAGCGGAATTACTATAGCTCCTGCAGTTTTTAAACCGGCATGGAGGAAGATACGAAATATTATTTTATAATTAGAAAATATTACTAGAATTGACAGAAACAAGCAAACACTCTGCAGTATTGAGTATATGTTCTGAAATTAGCACATATAAAACTAAAGATATTGAATGGATTGACTTTTAATCCTCGAGGTACCTTAAAAAGAGGCAACTGAAGAGAGCTACGTATAATACCATAGTTTTATGCTCAATCCAGGAAATTTTGGGGCCAACGCCAGCCTCTGTTCTGTAGCTGGAGGACCACAAAAGGGAGCTACAAGCCTTGTTTCACACTGTTCCAAGTTAGTTGGTAATGATGAAAATATATAATGTTTCTGATTCATTTTTTCCCCTCACTAAACGGCATCCATTTTGGAAGTGTCCTAATGTTCATTTTCATCCTGCCTTCCCCCAAACTTCCTGTCGAACGACATTGTGTGAAAGCCGTTACTATTCAGGGTGTCGCTGCTAGCAGAGGTCCCACTAAAAACGGTGGAATAAGTCCAGTCGCATCTCCATCACGCAGCCTGAGAAAATTTCATCCGCAGAGCTGATTCGTGCTACTTCTTTGGATCTGCTACTGGCAGCACAATAGGGATGAATGAAATAAGCACTCAGCAGCTGAATGCCCTTAAAGACCACTTGGGAACTTTATTTGGTGCCAAATAAAGTGACCTGCCAGTGTCAGCTGCGGGAAGCATATTGTACTGGGCTCTGCAGTCTGTCCCAGAGGCCTATTCATTTCTGAGGAAATTTTCAGGTATTGAATTTTAATCCATGATGCCCAATTATAATTTGGGACCCTTTTACATTAGAAGCTGTGCTTCACCCCATTTGGCAATTAAGTCAGAGCTACCTAATACACAATTTTAATTTCCGGAAAGCAGGTGCTTCCTTTGGTCAGTCACCAATCTCTGATTTTCCTTCCTTTTGTGGCTTAAACCATTTTCATTCTCATAGCCCCCTACCCCCTTCCGTACGCATGTTGGATGGGTTTCCTACTTAAACCTACAGGGATTCCCATAGGCTTCTTTTAAAAGTGGTTATAACTTTATAAAAAATTCATTTTGTAGGGGTCTGTTTGATATCCACTTTGTAATAGCTTACTATATTGTATTTTAAAATAATCTGAGTAAAAGCACATTTACAACGTTATCTAATGTTCGCAATTACGAAGCAGACTCCCCAGGAATAGTTACTGCCTGCATTCACTTTCTTGTCTCCTATTTTTACCAATTCAATTAGAGACTTCTCTAATAGCTGAAAAACTATTGTTGTTTGAGTCTTTAAGATCGTATGTCTTCTCCAAACAACACTTAATTCTTCAAAATAAGATTGGAGAGGGTACCTTATGATATGAGAAACTCAAGTATAAGGACTCAATAACTGAAGTGCCCGATTTGGAGGTAAATGTTGCATCAGTCAAATCCCGTCTAAAAAGAAGTTCTCCACACACGCGCTAAGATTGTGCGGTCTTATCTTCCAAAACTGCTTTGCACGAGATGGGGCCAGTATCAATAGAGCCAGTAGAGAGGACACTGGAAAACCAGATGTGAATTTGTACTGATGGGGACAGCTGCTTTATCCCTTCCATTGCTGTGGATGAACTGCCTGTTTCACTGTTTCCACTCCCACACATGAATTACGGAACACTTTTGAAATAGCGTTGCTGCGATGACGTCAGTAGCGTTAAATTTAAACCTTTGTTGGTCATAGGCAGACTAAGCCATAGGTCAGGAGGTGGGTAAAAGGGGAAAGAAGCAAAGAAAATAAAGTGGGAAAGGGAAAAAAGTCTTATGAAGAAATAGAGAAGAAAGTTAAAAGAAGAAGGAAAGAAAAGAAGGTACTTAAATTGGGGCCATCAGCTTAATCTGTTCACCTTTTGGCTGTCCTCTGCAAGCTGAGACTGCAGATTCCTCTGCCCCCCATCTGGACTGTCCTGAAAGCTGTCACATTATCAGCTGAGGATTAGCAAAACCTGATAGCCTTTAATGGGACCACAGGCAAATGCTTCTTTTAGAAAGAACAAATCAATTAAATTCTGGATTTGAAAGATAAAAAGCTTGAGGCCGACCTGGGCAACATAGTGAGATCCTGTATCTAATTAAACAACTATTTATACATTAGTGTAATAATTAAATTTTAAAAAGAAAGATAAAAAATTAGGCTTGCAAAAATACTCTGCCTCACAAAAGGATTTATTTAATATTTCACTTAAGGAATTAGCTCTCAGAGAATATAATGAATATGATTTGATTAAAACATGTGAAATTGTATTTGGTAGCATTTCTCAAACTATGTTCCAAGAAACATCTGTGTCCTACTAGATATTAATAATGCTTTCTTTACAAAGCATGCCCTCATCAAATACATTTCAAAACACTGCAAACCATACTTGCTCTGGGAGTGAATCACAACGTTCATTACCATATTACAGATGCTGAAAAGTCCTGCAGTGGGGAGAAAAAAAGACCTGCTTAATTTTGTTGAACCAGCATTTTATAAAATAATTTGGCTGTGAAATATTTTTCCCCTTAAAACACTATTAATAATTTTCATTTTCTCAAATAGTTATAAAGCAGTGTATTCCAGTGATGTTATTTATGGTTTTGTTGTTGATTTTACTCTTATTTTGAAAAGTAGAAATACTTGAAATACACAGTAGGTGTTGTCTTTGGTACCTATAATATTAGATTTTAATGCATCTGTTTAATGTAGAGTTAAAGTGGATATGAGCTTTATATCTTATCATATCGTTCATTTTTACCATGTCTGTTTACTTTTCTGTATCTCCCAACAGCTTCTAAACACCTTCAGTGTAAGGTCCGTGTTTTGTTTTCCACTGTGTCTCTGAGAACTTGCTTACTGCTTGGCACATTGTAGGCACTCAATAAATAAATAAATATTTATTGGAGTGAGTGAATGGACACTGTAGCAGACATCTCTTAAGATATAGATATAACCACATTCTAAGGTGGGTTTGGAGAAATAATGCTTGGCCACAAAGTAAAAATAATAGAAGTAAAAATGAGAATGACTAAATGAAACTGATCTTTAATAGTTTGTCAGTGGCCAATAAATTCCTCACCAATTACTCTATTGCCTGATGCTTCGTTGTTTCTGTTAGCTGGTCTATGTGAAGTCAATGTTCATCCTATTCTATAATTTTCCAGTTTGTTTTTACGTCTTTAAATCTTCAATTATCTTCCAATAACCATTCCTTACCTGCTACTTATTTTTTGTTGGATGACTTCTTTTTGAGACAGAGTCTTGCTCTGTCACCTGGGCTAGAATGCAGTGGTGTCATCACAGCTCACTGCAACCTCAAACTCCTGGGCTCAAGTGATCCTTCTGCCTCAGCCTCCCAGGTAGCTAGGACTACAGGTGTGCACCACCATGGCAGGCTAATTTTTCTATTTTTTATAGAGACAGGGAGGGTCTTGCTCTTGCCCAGGCTGCTCTCAAACTCCTCGTCTCAAGCAATCCACCCGTCTCAGCCTCCCAGAGTGCTAACATTACAGGTGTGAGCCACGGCCAGGCTGTTGGATGATATCTTAAAAGCAAAACTGACAGTGAACTTCATACATCAAAAATGCTCTGGAAAGCTATTGAAGAGACAAGAAAAGGTAATAAAGGCCGGGAAGTATAAAGCATGTAGTATAGAAGAGTTAAAAGGTAAGAGTTTTAATTCACTCAGCAAGTCTTTTCCGAGTGCCTATTCTGTGCTGGACATAGTATATGAAAGTCTAAAAACTTCAAGATCAGCCAAAAATATGAAGTGTTCATATACAGACAGAATTAAGAATAATCAAAATTTCACTCTTCCTAAATTCAGTGTATAGAATGACTTGATATTTTTAGAGCAATGATTTGATGTGTAAATTTTTTGTCTTATTTATTATGCTATTTTTATAGAGGCTCAGCTTTTCTACCTTGACAATGCTGCCAACTTTCCAAAAATTTTACAATATTTTATGGGCCAGTACAAACAACTTAATATAATTGTGTCACAAAATGTAAAGTAATTTCAGTTACGGGAATCAAAGTAATTGTTCAAAAGCCCACCCAAATAATGGTTTTGACCAATGGATGATAAACTACTAAATTTGGCTTACCATATGTTTTTGTAAATAAACTTATGGGAACACAGCCAGGCCTGTTTACTGAAGTATTGTCTCTGCTTTGGCACTCCAGCAGCAGAAGTGGGTAGTGGCGACAGGGATGGTGTGGTTGCAAAGCTGAAAGTATTTACTATATGGACTTTTACAGAAGTCATGTGCCAACTCCTTGCTTACACAACCCATGGTAACTTGAGCTTGAACCAAATGGAAATTTGGCTGAGAACAAAACGATTGATAATTGAGAAAAATATTCACGTTCTTCCTTTGGCTATGCTTCTGTTCCTATATTTGAATATGATGCAAATATTATTCCAGGAATTTTTATCTAATAAAAGTAATACTCTCCATATTAAAGATCTGAATCAGTAGCAATTGGAGTTGCATGTTCGTTTGTTTGTTATCTATAAACAGACATTAAAAAGCTGGAATGTCTAACTTTCTAATAATATAGTTTATACTGGGAACACAGAGTTTCTCTTGGAAGGTAGTACATTTTAGTAGATACCGTAGCCAGATTCCAAGATGGTCCAAATGATCCCAATTTTCTGATACTCGTTTCCTTGTATAGTCTCATCCTACACAGAATAGGACTGACTTGTGTAACCAATAGGATTTTGCAGAAGTTTTAGAGTGTGGCTTCTGAGGGTAGGCCATAAAAGACCATGTGACTTCTGTCTTGCTTCGAAAGAATCAGCTACTAAGTGTTGAGAGGACACCTAAGCAGCTCTTTGGAAAGTTCCATGGGGCAAGGAACTGAGCTTTCTGCCAACAGCCAAGGACAAACCAAGGTACCCTGCTAGCACCCACATGAGTGAATTATCTTGGAAGCATACCTTCAAGATCCAGTCAAGACTTTTAGATGACTAAAGCTCCTGCTGACATTTTTTTTCCAAAACAGGATCTTGCTAAATTGCCCAGTCTGGGCTTAAACTCCTGGGCTCAATAATCCTCTTGCCTCACCCTTCCAAGCAGCTGGTGCTACAGAGGCCTACGCCACCTTACCTGGCTCCTCCTGCCAACATGTTGATGACAATCTCCTAAGAAACCTTGGGCCAGAACCACCCAGCTAAGCCACTCCTCAATTGCTGACTCATAGAACCTATGAGATAATAAATGTTTACTGTTTTAAGTCACTAATTTTTAGAGTAATTTGTTATGCAGCAATAGATAACTAGCATGGTATATAAAAGTATAGGCTCTGATATTGTGTTTGAACCCTGGGTCTACCACTTGCTAGACCTGTGACTTTGGGCAGATTACTTTATTATGTTACTTGGTTGTCTCATCTGCAAAAATGGGGATACAACTGTCCCTATCTCACAGGGCTGTTGTGAAGAATTCAGTGAGATGATGAATGAAAAGACCTCCTGGCATATAGTAATTGTTAAATAAACATTAACAATTATCTGCCTTTAATTATTATTAGAACTGACTCCATGTACCCATCTAAGAGTTTGTTCAAACTTCTGATTTTCGTGTGTGTTTGTATGTATATGTGTGTGTAAGGGGTGGAAACTAAGTTAATAATATGTAGTAGAAATTAAAAGGACTTTTATCCTGTATCCTAAAGTTTATTCAATTTAGAAGACCTAAAGTGAATGTGGTAGCTCAGTAAAGCAATTATTAATAATTAAGAGGTATTGTCAGCATATCTAAAGACAAGATATATATTATTACTACATAATACTACATATTAACAGTACAGGATGAAGAACAGGCTGCTACCCAAGAATATAGGTAAAAACTACATAGTCTAACCCAGCTACAAATTTTAAAAAATGAAATGACAAATGTAATTTTTGTTCTAATTTGCTAAAGCCTAAACCATACATATCATTTTTTGGTAAAAATAAAAGATAAATAGCAAAATAATATGATTCTTTGCAGATTGTTTGAGTTATCTAAACCTTCTTTAATCCAAGGGATTATTGAACAAAACCAATGTTCATTCAAAAACACTTACAAAATCTGTTGTGGATTACCAATATCATCGGTTAAACCTGTTTCAAATTTATTGCTTTCATTCAGGTTAAATAATAAAAGAGTCCACTTGTCCCACCACATGTATATACACGAATTTAGCTTTCATCATTCCCTACAAGTTTAATCCAGTGATTTATGTTTTTTAACGCATATTCAGAGAATCTGTTGAAGAAACTCACCCAGACAGACAGAAGAGCTAGATGGGATTAATAGGATGTGTGCAGGATTTAAAGCTGGTTGATTCAACTAGGAGTCAGTTAAAAAGAGAAAAAGAATGTAACACTGTAACCCTCCTTGAGGTTCTAATCATTTTAATGACTTTAGCAAGAGAGAACAGGCTAAGGTCAAGAAAGTTCAGAGACAACGATCCTGTTTCTAGAAATACATTATGTGCAAGAAAAGCCATTGCCTCATTTTTTCTTTTTTAATTTTAACAGTGGAAAACAGCACTACATTTATCTTAGAAAAAAATCTGCCTTCTATTTAAGTAATCATATTAATCGTCAAATTTGAGGTTCAGAATTCTAGATTTTCTTTGTGAAGCCATTATATTTCACTTAACATATAACCCGCAGCAAAAACTAGGAGAAATTTGGCAAACTGAGTTTTTTTTTAAAAAAAAAATGTTTTAGGGAAATGCAATACATTACTTTGAGATCCTCAGATAGCAAGTTCTCAAATACAAAGAAATACTATGACTTACCGTGTTATTGATGACTTTGAGCATTTAAACACGTTCAGTTTAAGTCTTGCAGGAATAAACTATGGGAATCACAGGAGGAAAAATCTCTTCTTCCCAATAGGGTGAAGCCCATTCCACTCTATCAGCTAGTTTGCTTCAGTAATAGTCTAATCCTTACACACATTAAGAACTTCCTGTCATAATATTGTTTGGTTTAGTGTAAAAAGTATTTTAACAAATATGCTTTTTTCCATTAACTTCATTCCAAACACAGAGGACAAATGGAGACTCGGTAAGTATGTTTTAGTGCTTCATTGAGCCCAATATGTAATTCTAAATATTTCCACCGCTAATTTTGTTATAACTTTCAGGGTTTAATAGAACACCTTGGGCCATGAACTGTTCTGTGTTCATGAACATTTACAGAGGAAGAGAAATTCTATCAAATTATCAGCATTCTTTCTAAATAACAAAGTTTCCTGATCCTATCTGTGATACAGATCATACACAGGAATACATTCACGGGAGGTAGAATTCAGTGCTGCCCCAAAAAATTCTCTGTGACGATGGAAATGTTCTATGCCTGTGCTGTCCAATACTGTAGCCACCAGCCATGTGTGGCTATTGAACACTTGAAATGTGATTAGTGCAAATGAAGTACTGAATTTTTAATTTTACTTATTTTAATTCATTTAAATTTCCTTTTTAAATTTAAATTTTAATTTTCCATTTAAATTTAAATAGCCACATGTTGCTAGTGGCTACCATATTGGACAATGCAGGACTAGCTAAATGATGATTAGATTTTGAAAAAGAACAGCTGATTCTACAACAACTGATAGTTCAACTTCTAGCTCATTCCACTCTTGTCTCCCACATTGTTGATAATCAATGTGTAGGTTATTTTAAAATGCTATAGAGTATACTAGGGAATGTCTGCCCCTTGAAGTACTTTGCGTATACAGATACTAAGAGATTTATTTATCTAGTTCACAAAAAATTGAGCCTCTCAGATGAAATTTAATTAAAATTCAGTTGTTTCAAATTTATGATTTATTAATACAACTGAATTTCTTTCTTGCCTTAACACCATGATTAGTTTGAAATTTCTTCAAAATGAAGTATCAAGAATTGTTTTCAGAATAAATAAAATGCTATCAGATCATAATTTCCTATTTGTACGAAAAAATAAAATATTTTAAGGATAACATTTAGCCTAATAGAGTCATCAGGTAAGCTCAAAGAAGTCACCCTTTCCTGGTCTCTCTTTCTTAAGATCTCCTGTGAGAAGGTTCATATTTGCCTTGAACAGAGGGAAGCTTTGTCGCTGGCAAAATGTACCTGGAGATACCTAAAATGATACTATTTTAAATATTGCTTATATGATTTCAGTTACAGGAAAATTTGTGGTGAGGAGTTGCAAGTAAAGTAGGGAGGAAGACAGAATATAATGCATGCAAAATTTTCAATGGACTCCTGAATTTTCCAAGTTGGCTGGAGTTTGCCTTATTATGCTAATATACATTTTATATTTATTACTCAAGTTGCAGAATTCTTAAATTGTCATTTTATTCTTTTCTAGTCTCAACTGTGATGTATTATTACAAAATTATGGAAAAGCCATTTGGATTCAGCTTTTTATTTGTTTGAGTCTGGTTAGATGAGTAATGCCATTATTATCTGCTGGCAAGTTATTTAAAAACTATGTGATTGACCAAAACTCATCAGGAACAACCTAATGGAAACCAAAACATGTTTGTGGTACTAGGAATAGAACACCCTGGAATTCCCTTCCTCTTGTAACTGTCTGTATGCAAAATCCCTGTTTGTTTGAATATATACATATATATAATGAAAACCATAGAGTGTGCAGTCTTCCAGAGATCTAAATTCCATAGTTTTCTTTCTCCATTTATAGTTCTCCACAAGTACTCTGCCCACATATCTCTATGCAGAGCTGCAATGTCTTAACTATCCCAGCTTCAAATCTATTCTGCACAGCCTGTCAATCACATCACCTTCCAAGGTATTTCACTGCACACAAATCAAATTTGAGTCAAGTCTACTTCTAATCAATAGATCCTTATAGATTGTTTTAGTGTACCTAAATCACTTCCCAGAAAACATCTTGCCATCTCATTTCTAATGGGAAAACATCAGATGAGATTTCAATCTGGGCCACTAAAGAAGAAAGGCTAATGTACTCTTCTGGTCCATCAGGGGCCTAAACTCTATGTAGTTCTTACACGATATGGGAAAATGTTTTCTCTCGAGTCAAAGACACACACACACACCAGGAGCATTGTAACTGGGGGCAGTGCGGAGTGAAGGAAAACGGCTGAGGGAAGCGCATGCTGCCGGATGGTTTCAGCATTGCAGAAGGCTCGTGCATTGCCTCGAAACCTCTGCAGTGCGCTCAAGGCAAGCAAATTCTAAAAATGTAAGTGCCTCTTTGAAACAAACTTCCCTGGACTACTTTTTTTTTCTCTTTAGTAAATCAACAGCAAATGTGGCTACTAACAGTGAGTTGAATACTGTAACAAAACAGTCCATTTATCATTTATATTCCAAAGATATTTATTCCTCTAATAAGATATTGATAGTTAAATAGTATGCTAAGCAGCTGTTCTTAACAATCTATCCTGTTCTGTAGCTACGGGGAGTACTGACAAAATTTGTATTTATAATGTTGGACTTTCTATTAATAGTTAACAGAATACTGTCATATGTATCATCTTATTTGATCCTCCTGGTAGCACTGTGAAAGAGTTAGTATGCCTCTGAATTTCAGTCAGGAAACTGAGGCTGTGATAGGTTAAGAGCCTCAGTTGCCTGAGTTCAAACAGCTGGCATCTCTGACATGTATCTTTAAATATGGTCAGAAGCTTCTAGAACCCACCTTCTTTCTACTGTAGTATACAAAAAGTGGTTATTTACATCTACCAATTTATTTTTCTGACAGTTGAAATGAAGCTTTCGTTTCTGAAAGAAATAAACTTTGGTCTAGGTGACTCCTAGAAAGAATAACAGCATTTCTCAGGCCATGGTGGAGGTCAGCATGTTGCATTATAGGTAATGTTAAACTCTGCCTGACTTAGAAGGACATTCACTTCAGGAATTTTTCTGGAGCTAGTCACATACACCAGAGTCAGCTGCACCTTTAGTCCTCAATATCCTCTGAGAACACTTTCTTGAGTCTGGTGGGCAGCCTCTAAGATGGCTCCCAGTGATCGCCTTCTCTTGGTATTCACGGACAATCCCCTCACATTGAGAACGGGCTGGACCTAGTGACTTGCTTCTTTCTAATGACTAGAATACTACAGCAAGAGATGGGCTGTCACCTCTGAGCTTAGATTATAAGAAGACTCTGGCTTCCACTGTCTCTTGCTTTCTTGCTCATTCATTCTAAATGGAGCCAATTGCCACTCTCTGGGCAGGCCCATGGAGAGGCCCACGTGGCAATAACTGAGGAGGCGCCAGCCAGTGACCAAGAACTGAGACCATTGTTCTGACAACCCGTGAGAAACTGAATCCTGTTAACACTATTTGAGTGAACTTGGCAGCGGATCCTCCTCCAGTCTAACCTTACGATGACTGCAACTCTTGTGGTCATCTTCATGGCAGCCTTGTCAGAGACCTGATCGAGAGGGCCCGGTTAAGCTGTGCTCCATTCCTGACCCACAGAAACTGTGAGATAATATGGTTGTTGTCTTAAGCCATTAAGTATTTTGGGCGGGGATAATTTGTTACACAGCAATGTATAACTAATACGCTGACTTTAACAGAAATCCTTTTTCCTACCCTTTATGTACACAATGCCCTTTCCACTATTCCCATTTAATTTTGGAAAAGGTTTTGATGTCAGTTACTGTGAAAACTACATAGTGGCTAAAATCGTCACTTCGGGGCTATAAACATCAGGATTGTGTCTGGGTTTGCCATTTACTAGCTCTAAGACAATTTGGAAAGTTACTTTTTTAATCTCTTTGATCCTCCATTTTCTCATCTGTAAAAGAATCTACCTACACAAACCTACCTCTTAGGTGTTTGCTTTTTTTAGTGAGTTGATGAAAAAAAACAAAACGTTTAGCACTTAGTAGGCACTTAGAAAGTGGTAGCTATTATAACAATGTATATTTGGGATGCATATTCAAATATAATACATGTTTGTACAGGGAGAGGAAATTTGGTACTTATATTTATATAAGATGTCAAGCATCTCACGGGCAGGATGGAGACTTATTAGGAGAAATAGAGGAAATGTTAGCATGCGAGTTAGGAGACTTAAATATTATTTTCTTTTTAGGTCTTGCTTTTCTCACTGAAAAAAAAAAAGGATGACCTTTTAGCTGTACAATTCTGATATATTTCTGTCTACCTTATAATTCACCAAAGAATCTATAAAACAATGCCATCTACATCAGGCGTGTCATGTTAAAAAATGAACAAAACAAGTCAGTTTTATGTTCCCTATTCCTTGGGCTTCTCTTTTATCTCTTCTCTTTCTTCCTCTTTTACATAATACTTTCCAACAAAGGAGGTTGGTAAGTAACCCCAAATGATATAGTCCTATTCCTTAAGTAATCAAAGAACTCCCATTAAATATGGAAATAATAGTGACCTGAAGGATATCAAGGAACATCCTAAAATATTTTGTGAGACACAACAATAATTCAAGTGCATGATAATAACTGTCTAAAAATAAAAACCAAGTTACAATGATTTTCACTAGATGTTTCTCAAATCCTATGGGTGACACGAGCCCATTTCCCTTGTCACATTTCTGAAGAGATAATTGCAGAAAATACTGTAAACAGTCTAACATTCACAGGTCATATTGAGAAATGTTTATAGATATTGACAGCTAAATATGACGTATCACAGCACCAGGCACAATATGGCATTCACCTAGCAATAAGCTTTTGCAAATCAAAGTCAAAAAGTCAATCTTTGATTTAGTAGTAAAAGAATATAGAAATATGGTTGAATGGGCAAATGAATGAATGAAGGAAAGAAGGAATGAGATGCTTTCCGAGATTACAGATTTGTGTGAAATATTATAATAATATTAATGAACATATTAACTTTTCTCTAATAATATTTAAAGTTCTATATATTAACCCCTTGGATTTAGAAATTAAACAATTAAACTAAAACAAAAAAAGAAATTCTCTATTAGGCAATAAATATGAAAAAACATTTCCTAATAGTTACTGAATGTCAGTATCAATTTTAAAAAAAACTGAAACATTCATAAAATTTACCAAAAAAAAAAAAAAATTAAATTGGCCAAAATCTCAAGTAATAAAAATATCTATCAGGAAATAGCTGCAAACAAACAGAAGCTCTATATAAATGATATTTTCCAACTGAGACTGTATAATTTAATATTTTGGGCTAATGGAAACAAATAGAATTTATTTACATTTACTGGGCATAAGAAAAATTTAAATGTACATATAGAGAAAGCTTTGCATTAGAAAAAAGTTAATTTTTCAATCTTTGTTATTGAATACATTAAGCACATTAAACATGCACAGTCTGGGTGTAATTGTTTCCTGGCCTTCCTTTACATGAAAATATGTGTGGGTGATATGGATTTATATACACACTTGTCATTTAATATATGGAACAAAATCACTGGTATTGTAATTAAATTGTCTTTCTCAGCTACCTAAAGAGCTTCAAAAAAATTTTAATTAACATGTATTTTAACTATGCGTTTCCTTACTGAAGGGCCTCTTTTTGCACAATTTGGTTTTTCTTCTCTACTCATGTAATTCCTATCTTCTATTTATTATTTAAAAAAATTATCCTTTTCTTTGCAACCAGAAATACATATCGATGATTATGAATGCTGATTTGGTTAGCTTCTTCAAGAAAGATTTGAATCGGGAGTGTTTTTATATAAATGATGCAAACTTTTGTATCTGTGGAATGCCCAAAACAGCATGAAGTTTTGGCTGAGCATAGCAAAGCAAAACAAAGCAAAGTCTTGCTCTTCTAAGCTTTGTCTGGTGCTTGCTCCTATTAAATCTAGGCCAGGATAGAGAGTGTCAATTGTTTCACGAAACTCCTATAACCAAAGTGATACCAGTGCAAAATGAAAATTTTGATTGGATCTAAAAAAAAAAAGATTTTTATTGGAATTGAACAGAAAGAATAAAGAATTGCAAGAAAGAAAAGGACATTAAAAAAAAGAGAGCAAGATTTCACAAATAGTATTTATTGAGCACTTACTATGGGTCAGGAACTGTTCCAGGTCTGGACTTTGTAATCAGTGAACCAAATCACCAAAAGCCCCACCCTCTCGAGCTTAAGTTCTAGTGGGGCAGGGCCACTTGGGTGAAGGGAGAGATGATAAATAGTCAACATAATGAATACACAATGCATCAGAAGGTGAAGTCAGCCCAATATAAACGAAAAAGAAGAGCAGAGTAAGGGCAGTTGAGAGCCCAAGCGGAGACGGCGAGAGGAGGGCAGGTGGCATCACAGAGGGGCGTCGGGAGGCCTTAGCGAGAATGTGACATGTGAGCAGTGACCAAAGGAGGTGAGGAAATTATCCCAACAGACATCTGAAGCAAAAGCATCTGAGGCAGAGAGAACAGCTTCACGGAAATCCCTGAGGCAGGAGTGTGCCTGGCACATTCGAGGAGCGGCAAGAAGGCCAGCGTGGCCGGAACAGAGGCAGCACAGCGGGGAAGGGAGATGGGTCAGAGAAGAGCTCCTCTGGGTGGTGGGGTGCGGGTCCTTCAGGAACTTGTAGGCCGCGGAGAAGACTTTAACTTCCCCTCTGACTCCTGAATGAGCAACCCTTTCTCCTCCTCCTCCTCCTCCTCCTCCTCTTCCTCCTCCTTCTTTACCATTGTCACCTTTGTGGACAGGGCATTTATTTAAGACATATCTTGATTTGAACAATAATAAGTTTCTAAAGTTTTAGGAATGTATTTCCATAACTTTCTTGTTCTCATTAATTCTATTCAATTGAAAAATATGTGTTGAATTCTTAAAACATACGTGCCATACTATGTGTTTAGTCTCTATTTTAAAAATAGAGGCTGCGACCTTTTGGACACTGACTGTAGAATATGATGCTTTAGGCCACTATTGAACAGGAGTGTTTCATATGTATTAACTCAGTCCTCACAGCAACCCTGAAAAGTGGATGCTCTCATTTTTCCATTTTCCCAATGGGAGAAAATGAAGCACAGAAAGGTTAAATAAGTCATCCAAGACACTCAGGCAATAAGCCATAGGACTCAAACTTGAACTCAGGTATTTTTGACTGCAGTATCTGTGTTCTTGACTATTCTCAATCCTGCCTTCTGTTGTCCCAATCCTTTACAATACCCATACTCTTTGAAATGCTTTGTTTATTCACTTGTTCACTCACCAAGCATTTATTAACACCGTACTGTCTTCTCAGCACTGTTAGGCATTTTGGGGACGGGGTGGCTGTAAGCCTCTATGATGCCCTTGTCTGAATTAGAAAAGGGTATCTCTTCTCCAAGGCCCTTTACTTTCTTCTGTCAGAAGATGATCACAACATTCTTATCTTTTAAGAGCAAGACATTTAACTGTTATTTCTGGAAAATTGTCACAATAAATACACAAATTTAAGTCCAAAGGTAGAATAAATATGAAAGCCAAAATATTAAAGATGTTTATCATGTACATAATGCCCCTTAGATCTGGTGACCTTGTGAGGTGCATAACCTGAAAAGCTATATATAACACCTGCGGGCGAGACAAATAAAAGATAATCAAACATTACTCCCTAGACATGAAAAATAAAACACCCATAGTAAGTTAGAAAACTCCTTTATTTTTCTCAGAATGTTTTGGAGTTTCATTGATAGACTCAAAATCTTTCCACACAAACTCAGATAACTTAGCAATGTTGAAAATTATTATTTGAATAGTAATAAGACATGAAAGTTTTAAGAGTATATTCCAGCCATTATTTAGGGATTACCCCTTAGTTTTATCAATGCTATTTAGTTCAAAAATACATACTGAATTCCAAACAAGGACAAAACTGTGTAGTAAGAATATTAAGAAAAAATACGGAGCATAGCGTATTGGCCGTAGACCATGTACTGTGATGTGCTAGAGCACTGCTGAACTGTGCAAGGCACCAGACTCCTCACGCTGTGCATACCTATCACAACTGACATTGATCAGTTACCTACTTGGTCAGAGAAAAAACCTACTAGAAGAGAGAGGTTTTTTCTCTCACCAAGATTCAAATATACCTATACTATTAATTTTGTATTATTTCATACTTATCCTCAAGAGATTTTAAAGCATGAATGTTTATTAATTTCATCTTTACAAATAAAAATTAGAAAGTTCAGAGAAGCCAACAGTGGGGCCAGATTCAAACTCAGGCATTCCGGACTCCAAAGCCCACTATGCCAACCTGCCTCTAGCATGTGGTGGGAGGATGACCAACTCCAAGCCCCCTCCCAGATTGATAGAAAAATTGGAGATGAAGATTATAGAAGTCAGAGAAAGTACATACACAGCCAGAATGACGAGCTAGCCAAGATCCGACTTGTGCCAGATTCCAGCTTGCTCATACCTGACCCAGACCAGGCACAGCTCCTTATTGTTTGGCAGCCAATTCAAATGCCTGAACTCTGCACTGTAATTGTAAATGCATGACATAGTCCAAGAATGTGCTGCAAGGTTCGCTGTATAGCTTTTCTTCTCCATCTGTACTTGTTTTAGACTTAGATATCGTGCCTTTGAAAGGGTAATTTGAATATGTCAGGGGGTGTGAAATAAGAACAACAAACACGTATTGAAAGTTAATCAGGTACCAGGTACTGTAATATTATAAGCACTTCATTGTATTAACTCATTTAAGAAGTGAGAATCTGGCTTTTTTCCCCCTGGAGAACAAATTTTGAGAGCAGAGGCAAAACTCTGAAAGCTGAAAGACTGGATGAAGGAATGAATATAAGGGAATCTGCACTTCACATCCCTCCACGTAGCAACATGGCCCTGAAGGCAACGCCAGCAAGCCAGTGGGTGAGACATTTCAGCCACAGGAATAAGTGAAAACATGCGTTCGAAAGGTGTGATAACTACATATAATTCCTATTCTCAAATGGCCATTTATTTTTTACTTATTCATGCAGTCTATAAATGACTAATATGAGAAATAACTTTTTTGAGGTATTATCACAAAGAAACTATTACTTTCTTCTAGCTGATGAAAATAATTTTTTTCATTAATGTTCTTATGTTTGTTCTTAGCGCCTTTTCTTCTTCTTTCTAAAAACTTATGTCTGTGCTCTGTTTTCCACCCTCAAGAACATAAGCTAAATTTTATGCCTCTTTGAGATTTCTAGTGTTTACCTTCTACTTTGCTCATGGAAGACATCATTCATTTATTCATTGACGACTTTTTGGGGGCACCTATCATTTGCGGGGCACTGGGTTGTATGAGGGGGTACAGTAATAAATAAGATGCAGTCTCTACTAAAACTATAACTTCTCTATAACTATTGCTACAGTGAAGCCAGACAATCAATAGGTTATTTCATTACAGAATAAACACAGTGTAGGGCAAACCAGGGTGCTCACCAGAAGAACAGAGGCACACTGTACTCAATCTAAGGTGATCAGGGATGACTTTCCAGAGAAGGTGACAAATATTCTGAGATTATAAAGAGAGTAATAATTAAGAAGGAAAAGGGCAGAACAGGTGAGGGGAGCTATAGGAGCCAAGGCCTTGAACCCAAGAGCAAGAGCTCAGTCTGTTCTGGAAACTTCTATATTCCATCATGGTTAGAAGAATAGTGAGATCTTGACTGATGAGACTCGGGAGGCAAGTAGGAGACAATGAGAAAATGGCACTCTGCCAATATTTGGGTTTGATGCCGATTAGGCTATTTGTAGGTGACATGATTACAGCTGGAATCCCTAAAGGTGGGGCTGAAAAGAAAGTGTCTACACAAACCAGTCATTATGACAAATACGAGGTACCTCTCACAGAAGACAAAACAAAACGGCATAGGGCGTTCTCATTATAAATTAATCCTGGGAGTAGTGTAGAAGGGGTGAAGAATCTAGGTGTCATCTGTTTTTTAATCTGCCTGCTGTGCTTGTCAGGGCAGGTGGAATGTGGTCAGTAGAAGAATATTTTTCATATTCTCCAAACTTGTTTGGATATCATCTGTGTGACCTTTAGATAAACATAGCCTGAATCTTATAAACTACCTAGCCATAGATGAGGAAAATAGCTTTTCTTCTATTTGCATTTTGCAAATTAAGCATCTTCTGTAGGTACATATCCCATTGCAAACAGCTTTTGCCTTTCTCCAGCTTATCTGGCTTTAAAAGTGCTCCTCCAATATGAGTTAGGTACTGAACTTTGAGGAAGAGTCCACTGTAATAACAATAAAGTTTAATGGCGCATAACTTTGAGAGACTGACAAATTCCCAGCCAAAGTATTGATTCTTACAGAATTTATGAAGCACATGCTGTATTCTGTGTCATTATGGTCCGTTTTTGGCTGAAAGAATCATGTAAAATAGATTTTTAAATGAGTAGTAATAGCCAGACATAAAGAAGGTATTGATGTGTGTCATGAAGGGTGAAATAGCATGCCAGATTAAGGCATATAACAAATCAAAAACAACAGTACCCTCTACTACTACAAATGTCAATTTGCTTTTAGTTTGAATCACCCCTTCTATTTACCACTTTGCACATTTACAATTTGCTTTCTATAGACCTCTCCTGAAGAACATTAAAGATGTGAAAATTTTTGGTATAGCTGCAAATATTGCTTTGGGACATAATAAAAGTTCAAAAACTGGTTGCTTAAATTTGGCAAAGAAATTTGCTCTTATACGTAAATAATGCCTTTTGTAAATAATGCTAAAAGCTTATAACCTATTCTTCATCATGTACATATAATTGGCATAAGTAGTGGATCAAGATTTGATATTTAAATATTTTTTTATCAATTCAACAATTTTTAAATAATACCAGAAAATTTTATATGCTTTTCAGAAGCACTAAAAATTTATTCTTCCTTTACAACTTCCAGCCAGGCTCTTTTCTGTCCCCAGATGATCTCATGGACGTCATCTGTACATCTAACGTATTTTGAAAAAGTATGGAATTTATTCCCCTGGCCCTCTGCTGCCTGTAAATGCCCTGTTCATCTTAATGCCTGGTATCAATTAGCTTCTCAAGACACAATTGAAATGTAAGTCTTTTTTCCCCCTAGTCAATATTTTGTTCTGACACTCTGGGGGGAAAAGTAGCTTTCAAAAATAGTAATTTAAACTTTGATTTTATGTTCCACTTTGGAATACATGTTTATTAAATGTGTATCTCAGACAAAGTAATCAATACAGATTGTGTAGTGTATTACAAGGAAACCATGTATGAGATTATTAGAAAAATTAAATGCTTTTAGTTTTGCTTACGTGAGCAATATGTGAAAATTAACAGTTTAAATCCTTTCCTGCTTCTGACCAGGCTTAACCTTAGTCAGAATTCATGGTGCTGTTGCCGGGCTCTTTTTTTTCCTCTTTCTTTCTATTTTTAAGCAAAACTGCACTTACTCAATCTGGTTAGCATTCACCCAGTAAACACCAAATTACCTGAAATCCTAATTTTAAAGCCCAACGTTTGTTTACAGAGCGAGATCCACAGTGAGATGAGAGACAGGAGGGAAAAGGAAATTGATTGAGTGGCCGCGGCTTTCTCTGAAAAGTAGTGCTGTGTTTCCGTCACATTCCAGAAACCTTTTTAGACCGAGAAAGAGAGGTCACTCAGGTCTAACTGTGCTAGGGACCAATGGATCCCAGACGCAAATATATCTCCCACGCACCTAGAAACCCCATGAGAATCAGCTAAATCCTGCTTCGAACAGCTGCTTCTCAGCAATTCAGTTTATCAGCCTAATAAAAAAAGTAACTTGGCAGGAAGAAAAAGGCTGAGACTCTCAATAGACTCTTCTCGGGCCTTACAGAGCCTGAAGAACTCTTCAGTGTCTTAGTCAACGGTGAACAGAAGAGTTTGAACCAGCACACTCCTCTGTGCTACAAACAAGCTGCCAAGAGACCCAGAAAGAGGTCAATTTTCACTTAAACATTTTTCCCAGGCCAAACGTAGGCAAATTTGAATAAAATAGCCCAAGTCCTGGATGGAAGATTAGAACAAAAACTCAGGGAACAGAAGAGTGTATTCCTACCTCCAATACAATATCTCACAAACAGTACCCGTTAACACTCCACAGTTAATCAGGGGGTGTTTCAATTTATAGTATCTATTTTTCATAGGGTTTTCAAATGGAGTTTTTAAAAGAACAACTTATAGTTTGATGGATTGATGTGCTAGAAGAACTAAAACTTTAAAAAGCTATATATTCACAAGTATTTTTTAAGGTATTTGAAATGTTAAAGATATTTGAGATGTTAATTCATACCTCCATCTTCCTTTTTTTCCAAATCAAATTCAGCATTCATTAGACACTATAGGCAGACTGTACACATATCATGTGTGTACATAAGTGCACATAATCGTAGCGTTTGGTTGTGACAAACCAGTTTTACAAAAATGGAAGATTTAATAGACGAAATGAGGAAATATGTCAATGTAATAGCATATTAGATTTTGTAAATGAGCTATTCCTAAGGCAACATGAATTGCTTTGCTTTTATATTTCTGCAATCGTTTGTTCATTTGACAACTAACACTCAGAATCCAACTTTGATCTTGGAGAACTCGTACAAATCAAAGTATAATAAATCCCTACACTTGGAGACTCAAAGTGACACTCAGACGAAAGATGTCATCTGACAGAGTCCTTGGTCTTTTGGGTATGCAGACCTGCTGCAAGGCCTAGTGTCAGGGCTAGCCTTCAGCAGGCTTGAGAAGAGGGAAAACTTCTCTTTGGGTCTTTCAGCATCACTCTGTGCTTCATTTTCCACCAAGCATCGGGGACCCCAAAATTCCAGCTATCACTTTTTTTTTTTTTTGAGACAGAGTCTCACTTTGTTGCCCAGGCTAGAGTGAGTGCCGTGTCGTCAGCCTAGCTCACAGCAACCTCAGACTCCTGGGCTCAAGGGATCCTTCTGCCTCAGCCTCCCGAGTAGCTGGGACTACAGGCATGTGCCACCATGCCCGGCTCATTTTTTCTATATATATATCTTAAGTTGGCCAATTAATTTCTTTCTGTTTATAGTAGAGACGGGGTCTCGCTCTTGCTCAGGCTGGTTTCGAACTCCTGACCCTGAGCGATCCGCCCGTCTCAGCCTCCCAGAGTGCTAGGATTACAGGCGTGAGCCACCGCGCCCGGCCTACATAGCATCGTTTTTACATGTAATCGTGTATCCTGCGTCTTTCACTTAATTATTCTTCCATGTTACATAATCATATGTCATGCTTGAATGACTGAATAATGTTCAATTGGCTAGATCTACCATACTTTATTTAACCTATTCTTGAACTTAAGAGTTTTTTTGTTTTTCCTTTATGCTCTCTGATCATCTTGCTGTCTATAGATTTCAACATGCTTTAGATCATTTCTTTTACTTAAGATAGATTCCTAGATGTAGATTTATGGAAGAGACTATTTTAGGATTTGAGAGATACTATCAAAGCTGTAGACAAAAAGTTCTCCTAGTTGGCAAAGCCAATGGGCATGTGCCCCAGTATTTCTGTAGCTGGGAGAGACTTAAAAATGGATTAGACATGACAGCCAGGTACAACGCATGCACTTAATTTGTTGCATAGAAGAATGCATATTCTGTGCAATTCCTATTGTGTAAATTGAGGCCTACTAGCATTCCTCTTATAATTTCCACCTTTGCTACTTTCTGTTCTAGGAATCAGTTTAATGGAAAGAGAAAAAGCTGAATTATCAGTGCATCAGTTTTATGCCCAGAGCAAGTGCTGACTGACTGACTGACTGACTAGTTCTAAAAATGTTAAGCTTAGGGAGAACAAAAAAATTTTTTTAGCAAGTAGCCCACATTATAGTACTTTGTCACCTTATTCTTGAACTATAAGACCTACCACTCCCTTCAATGTTTGTTTTATAACCTGTGCCTAGATGCCAAATGTCCTATGAGTATATGCTGGTATTTAGTGAATTCAAGTAACTTTTTGCTTTGTGACATTTTACCTCAGAATTAAGTCAAGGAGATTACTTGTAATAGATGCTTTAAAAGTTAATTGATTGCTTTTGGTTGTAGCTAACTTTTGGATTTATGTTGTTTTTGTATCTTATTATGGATGCCTGCTGATAGCAATTTCTACCAATGTGTATAATATGCAATATTTCTTTACAAGTTTTACCAGATTTCATGAAAGGGTCATTTATTCATAATGTTTTACGGTAGAAACAAGGACAGTTGCAAAGTCAGTGTTGTATTTTAGAATACATAACAGATATAGGAAATTATTTAGTCCAGCTTTCTAATTTTACAAATGAGAAGTATTTGACAAGTCACAATAGCTTTTGAGAACCTGTTGAAATCTGTGGTCCTTCTCTTCCAAGTAAAACCTGACTTAAAATTTTGCATATCATTAGCTAGTTTGCAGATCACTGTACAGTTTAAGAAAACTTCTGCTTTGGCCTGTTTTATTCTGTTACCTTTAGTTAGGGGAAGTGCTTAACTTTTAGCCTTGTCAATTTTTTTTGAGAGAGCAAAAATTAGGCTTAACCATGTGCATCCACGTTCTTGGGATGCTGCGTCATAAAAGGAGAATGAATTGAATCTAAGCTAGAAGTTGTGTCATGGAGAAAAATAGTGATAGAGTCCATACAGGCATACCTCAAGGATATATAGCAGGTTTGGTTACTGCAAAGAAGTGAATGTTGCAATAAAGCGAATATTGTGACAAAGACATAAAGTTTTTGGTTTCCTAGTGCATATAAAAGTTATGTTTACCCTATGCCATAGTCTATTAAGTGTGCGATAGCATTATATAAAAAACACAATGTACATAACTTAATTAAAAATACTTCCAAAATGGCAATCTGAGCCCTTCAGGGAGTTAAAATCTTTTTGCTGGAGAAGGGACTAGCCTTGATGTTGGTGGAGGGGTGGTGGTTGCTGAAGGATGGGGTAGCTGTGGCAATTTCTTAAAATAAGACAACAATGAAGTTTGCCACATCGAATGACCCTTCCTTTCACTAAAGATTTCTCTGTAGTGTATGTTGCTGTTTGGTAGCATTCTACTCACAGTAGAACTTCTTTCAGAATTGGAGTCACTCTTCTCAAATTCTGCTACTGCTTTATCAGCCCAGTGTGTGTGATATTCTAAATGCTTTGCTGTCATTTCACAATATTCACCAGGAGTAGATTCCATCTGAAGAAAACACTTTCTTGGCTCATCCATAAGAAGCAACTCCTCATCCATTCAAGTTTTATGAGATTGCAGGAATTCAGCCCCATCTTCAGACTTCTCTTCTAATTCCAATTCTTCCTGTTTCTACTACATCTGCAGTTCCATCCTCCACTGAAGTCTAGAACCCTTCAAAGTCATCCATGAGGGTCGAAATCAACTTCCAAGCTCCTGCTAATGTTGCTATTTTGATCTCTCATGAATCACTAATGTTCTTCATGACCTCTAGAATGGTGAATCCTTTCCAGAAGCTTTTCAATTTGCTTTGCCCAGATTGATCAGTGAAATCACTATGTCAGCTATAAAATTACTATCTCTGTCAGCCTTATAAAATGTATTTCATAATAGTTGAAAGTCAAAATGACTCCTTGATCCATGGGCTGCAGAATGGGTGTTGTGTTGGCAGGGATGAGAACAACATGAATCTTGTACATCTTCATCAGAGCTCTTAGGTAACCAGGTGCATTGTTAATGAGCAGTAATATTTTGGATGGAATCTTTTTTTCTGAGCAGTTGGTCTCAACAGTGTGCTTAAAATATTCAGTAAACCATGCTGTAAACAAATGTGTTGTCATGCAGACTCTGTTGTTCTATTTATAGAGCATAGGCAGAGTAGATTTAGTATAATTCTTAAGGACCCCAGGATTTTCAGAATGGCAAATGAGCATTGGCTTCAACTTACAGTCACCAGCTGCATTAGCCCTAACAAGAGAGTCAGTCTGTCCTTTGAGGTTTTGAAGCCAAGCATTGATTTCTCCTTTCTGGCTATAGAAGTCCTAGATGTCATCATCTTTCAATATAAGGTTGTTTTGTCTACATTGAAAATCTGTTCTTTGGCATGGCCACCTTCATCAATTATCTTAGCTAGATCTTCTGGATAGCTTGCTGCTCCTTCTTTATCAGCACTTGCTGCTTCACCTTGCACTTTTATGTTTTAGAGATGGCCTCTTTCATTAAACCTCATGAAACAACCTTTGCTAGCTTCAAATGTTTCTTCAGCTTCCTCACCTCTCTCAGCCTGTATAGAACCGAAGAGGGTTAGGGCCCTGCTCTGGATTAGGCTTTGGCTTAAGGAAGTGTTGTGGCTGGCTTGATCTTCTATCCAGATCACTAAAACTATCTCCCTATCAGCAATAAGGCTACTTTACCTTCTTACCATTTATGTGTTCACTGGAGTAGCACTTTTAATTTTCTTCAAGAACTTTTCCTTTGCATTCACAACTTGACTGTTTGGTGCAAGAGACCTAGATTGCAACATATCTGAGCTTTTGACAGGCCTTGTTCACTAAATTTAATTATTTCTAGCCTTTGATTTAAAGTGACAGACATGTGACTCTTCATTGGAACACACTTAGGGGCCATTGTTGGGTTAGTTATTGTTCTAATTTCAATATTGTTGTATCTCCAGGAGGCCTGAGGAGAGGGAAAGAGATGGGGGAATGGCTGGTTGGTGGAACAGTCAGAACACATATATCATTTATCGCCCATATAAGCTTGCCAGCTTACATGGATGTAGTTCATGGTGCCCAAAACAATTATAGTAGTAACATCAAAGATCACTGATCACAGATCACCATAAGAAATATAATAATCTTAAAAAACTTTGAAATATTGTGAGAATTGCCAAAATGTAATAGACACACAAAGTGAGCACATTCTGTTGGACAAACGGCTCTGATGGACTTGCTTGACGCAAGGTTGCCACAAACCCTCAACTTGTAAAAAGTGCGATATCCGTGAACCACAATATAGTGAAGTGCAATAAAATGAGGTATGCCTGCATTTGCTTTTTCAATCTTTCAGATTTAAAAATTAACCTTTTTTTTCTTTTAAATGAAGTAGAGCACCAAACTTGAAACAGCAAGACTAAGCCTTCATGAATATTCTCCCTGTGTATTTTTAGGACATTTAATTGTAGTGTGATGCAGCTGCCAGACTCTCAGCATAAAGTGTTGGAAAGCTCTGTAGTCATTAGGCATTCGCCTCCACAGAAGTTTAATTCTCCAAGCTAAGGACTGTTAGCAATAAAGCAACGCCTACCCAGAAGGAGCAGTTTGCTTTTTGTTATGCATTTCAGGCTCTTCTCAAGACTCACAAGAAGATTTTATTTAAAATTTTCTTTTTTTGTTTTGTAGTGGTTTATGGCAGGCTTTTCTAAATGTGAGCATAAAGACATTTGATTATATTTGAAAATATTGTTCTTTTAGTTTGCCCACATGCTAAGTCATTAAAATGCCGTTTTAAGTATGAGTTATGGGAAATGTTTAGGTATCTGTGTATTGGTACGTACTGAAGCTGACATTAGTTACATGGTTTTGTTTCTGAAAAATTTATAAACATGTAATCTTTTATGCTATATATATTTTTGTGGCTAAATCTTATAGCTGACACATGCCGTTTTGAAAATGAAAATTTGAAAGACAGTTTTTCTTTTCATAAAAAGCAAAAATTGTGTAAATAGAAACTTATAAAAGCCCATTTAGGTAACATCCAAATTTTTACATTTTTATGTACCACTTCACTTATAATAGCCTAGATTTTACATGTAGACAAAAGATATAAAAGTTTAAAAATTTTCTAGAACTTAACACTGATTTCTGCTTCCAGAGCTTTCTCACCTAGGCAATACCTACCAATCAACGTCTTAATTGTTTCTTGAACTTCTAAGAGTTGAGAAGTATGGTCAGTGTGATTCGTGCCCTAAGGAGCTGCTTCTATGCATTGGAATTCAGAAAATAACAAATTGAAGTTTGGCTTAAATATATTCATTTCCTGTGATACACAATTCCATTATAATGAGACAAGGTTCACGTTTATGCAATGAAGAATCTCATTACAGATTTTTAATGATGGGAATATAAAGACACCAATATTTAGTGCCAGGTATTGTGCTAGATTATTTACGCATGTTGTCATTTATTCTCAAGATCATTGTGCTGTATGTAGGTATGTGATCATATCCCCATGTGAAGAATGTTACAGAGTACATTCAAAGAACTTTTTTCCTTTGGTTTTCATTTGCCATCCATCGTGGATATAACAGAGTAGTAGTCCTATTAGACTCCAAGCATTTTGTTACTTGCTCTCAGAGCTAGATTCCAAGCAAGATTCAAAGAAATATCAGTTTTACTACTTTATGATTATTCCTAATTGTTTTCCAGAATTTATGTAGCATTATTTATTGCATTCATTAGACTTGGCTCTAATAGCTTCTTTTTTTTTTTTTTTTTTTTTTTTTGAGACAGAGTCTCACTCTGTTACCCAGGCTAGAGTGAGTGCCATGGCATTAGCCTAGCTCACAGCAACCTCAAACTCCTGGGCTGAAGCGATCCTTCTGCCTCAGCCTCCCGAGTAGC